>KZ073144.1:206473-223639 GCA_002091845.1 Anopheles cracens
GGATGCGAATGTGTACTAGTGTTAGTGTCATTTAAAATATTCCTCGGGCTCGGTCTCGGAAATCAGCATTAGATTGTAGTTGATGTGTGGAACATGTTACGTTATTGCGTCGAAAATTGCTACCCACAGATCAACTACTATATGTACAACGAACAACCAACTGTTTTGACGATTTAAAATAATGTTTGATCGTACACCTTAGGCTAGTGTTGAAAAACTACATGAAGGGTAGAAATTGAAATTAAAATCCCTCGTGATGCAGATGATACATTCTTGCCTGCTTTCGACGAAGGGGGTTATAGAGGTACAATAAAAGACTACGAGTAGGATAGTAAATCGTAAAAGTAGAGAACAAAAATACGCTCACTCGGGTTTTGACTCGCGCACTAATATCACACTTCGAATGGGGCCCCTCTATGTTTCTCTCACCGAAGATCCTACCACTCCTTTTTTGCCTTCGTTTCACGTTTAACTTGTACACTTGTTCGTCTCGCTCATTCCGGTGTCCGGTGCATACCGAGAAACACAGGGTCTACTACAAAGCAAGCCACTAAAGTAGTAGTGATATGGAAAACATTACACGCAAATGACGCAGCTACAGCTGCAGGAATAAACAAATTATTGCAATAAATAAGCTTCACGTTCACGGCGCGGCGAAGCAAGCTTTCCGACGCTTTCCACCGCTGCGTCTCAATTAAGGCGTTTGGCAAAAATACACGTACACGTAGGTTTGTGCCACGAAGTATATGATTAGTGCAGCCCGTCTCGTTAGCGAGAAGGGCGCATAGTCTACGCCTAAAATCATTGGTACGTCGTGGACTACTACACATCACGAAAGGGTAAATTTCAGCTTTCAGCGAAAAAAAAAACATATCGTCCACACCACGCTGTTTGGTTTATTATTTTGCTTCCAAGTTCCTCCACCGCGTCCGGCCTAAGCTACTAAGCTACTAAGAGAAGTATTTTTTCATTATCCTCCGCAGTGATGTGTAGCATTTTAGTGGTTTCGTGCGGTTTCGTTTGCAAAGTGTTTACGCTTAGATTTCTCATCGTCAGTCCTCTTCCCAAGACTTGCATTGTCCAAAAAATACTATATCTCCCACAATTTTCACACGCGTTTCCGCGTTCGCTTAGGCAATGAGAGAGTTTTTCAAGTTCATATTCGATCTGCAGTGTTTGCTGGGTTTCCCCTTTATCTATTTCATTGATTTTCTATATTATCCACTTAATCGTACCGCCGCCAGCGAAAGGGCCCAAAGTTATACTTTGCGAACCTTATTTATGTTTACGGCGTGTTCCATTCTGGTTTTGTTTATCAAGCAATTCTTTTCCTACACATTTTAACGAGTTTTTGTCTCCGATTGTATGATAGAAAGCCATGGTTTGTTGTGGTTAGAGCATGAGCATAATTTAATTATTTCGTCCAGTTCGATTTCCGCTATCGTATTTTAGCTATATTCCCCGCGTTTGTTTGTATATACGTGTGAGAGGTTGAATAACGAATGAATGTTGCTCCTCCGTTCCGACCACAGCTGAAGAGTTTTTAGCTATTTATTGTAATAATGAAGGTAGAGCGCTGCGAAGTTCGTTGTTGCATTGCAGAAAAGACGCGCGTTTTGTCGGGAAAGAAGAACCGTAAGTATGTCGAATGTGAAATCTGTGTCTATTATCTGCTAGCAAGGTGGGTACGTCAGTAACCGAGGTAAGCGTAAGCATGTGACCGTGTTGGATTGAGCAAAGAAAAAGTTCGAATGGTGCATTCGGGTACGTGTCTTCGAGCCAGCCGAAGCAAACGTTTCCATCCCGTTGCCGAATTTAATGGTTACGCGTAAATTTGCAATCCATGAAGCAAAAAAGCCGCAATCAAGGCCGACGTCCAAACGGAATAGTGGATTAATATGATCCAATCACCACCGAAACACCGAAAAGAATGTCAAAATCACAAGCAATACATCCGATCAGCTCTTCCCTACGGCGCCGAACGCATAAATCAACGTTACCCACCTTGACCCAAACGAATCAAACGAATTCGAAGAAACAATAGAAGATAATAAAATTGGTAAAAGAATTGAAAAAGTTCGAAAACGGAAAAACTTCAAACAAGTGTGCATTAAGCTAAAGGTAAGAAAATTGAAAACGGAACGAAAAACCAAGAGGTAGCACAAAACAAACTCGAAAATTGAAGAAAAAATCCGATGGGCTATCGATCCACTGCTGTCCTTTCTGCCACTTACGTTCGTTTTGTTGAAATCCAACTGCGAGGGAAGTGTCTGGATCTCCTCATCATCACCATCCCCACCATTGTTGTGCTGTAGGAATTTCTCATCCGCACGTTTTTGAAGCGCATCCAGGCTATCCACTTTCCTGTTCGCATCCGTCATGCCGCCATCCTCCGGGGGACTGGCATTGCCACCACCGTTGACAGTTCCAGTGCCATCAACCAGCGTAGGAACAGCGTGATCCTCGTCGGGTTTCGTCACGGTAGCGGACGAATTACCATCGGTGGCACGCTCCTCCTCCACGTTCAACCCGTTACTGTCACCGTTGGGACCACCGTTGCAGGTGGCAACGTGCCCCGGCCCGAGCGGCCCGTCCAGCAGGCTGAAGGGAAAGTTCGGTAGCTTATCTTTGGTGGGGGACAGTACGCGTCCCAGCAGGTGCTTCGAGTTGGCCAGCAGGGCCGCCTTGGAGTCGTGCTTCGGCGCCAGCGGGTCGTCGTTGTTCGGCGTGATGATGTCGGTGAGGTTGAGCAGATTTTTGCACATCTTGTCCGATTTGTAGTTGCCGATCACGTAGCTCGAATCGTCCGTGGTTTCACCTGGAGAAGAGAAGGGACCGATTAGCTCGTTGTGGTAAGTGGAGCAGGCAAAACTACAGCACTCATGGCGTTTTGAAGGCTTAGCTTGAGCGATGTGTTAGGAGTTAATTGTAAAGCAGAAGACAAACGCTTCTATTGGACAAGATATTATTTTTAACTCAAAACACAATTTCTATCGATTTCAATAGATTTGATGAAGAGATCCATCACATCGGTTCATTGCAGACGAAACTCATACTCAAATTGGAAAATATGGAACATGATTACATGAAAATGAAAAAAAGAGATAAAACTCAAATAAAAGCAAGTGAAATCATAAAACCAAATCAGGTAAATACAAAACTTACATAGGAAAAATGTACAATGATGAAAAAAGAACAAAAAGAAACAAACACTTACTGCATCCTTGTCACCTTTGCTATCTACGTGCGACGATCTAAGCCGTTCTATCATGAGCTTGGCCCGTTCGCTCATTTCTTTGTGCCGTAAAATCAATTTCTAAAATCAAATCCGAAGGGAAAAAACAAAACCAAACAAAAATACAGAAAAACGCACTTACTGCATCCTTGTCACCTTTGCTATCTACGTGCGACGATCTAAGCCGTTCTATCATGAGCTTGGCCCGTTCGCTCATTTCTTTGTGCCGTAAAATCAATTTCTAAAATCAAATCCGAAGGGAAAAAACAAAACCAAACAAAAATACAGAAAAACATAATACAAACCCGAAAAGAAGAAAACAAAATACAAAATCCGGAAAAAGTGGGCAAAAAATGTACAATAATATGGTAAAAATTTATGCAGAACGTTACCCACCTTGACCCAAACGAATCAAACGAATTCGAAGAAACAATAGAAGATAATAAAATTGGTAAAAGAATTGAAAAAGTTCGAAAACGGAAAAACTTCAAACAAGTGTGCATTAAGCTAAAGGTAAGAAAATTGAAAACGGAACGAAAAACCAAGAGGTAGCACAAAACAAACTCGAAAATTGAAGAAAAAATCCGATGGGCTATCGATCCACTGCTGTCCTTTCTGCCACTTACGTTCGTTTTGTTGAAATCCAACTGCGAGGGAAGTGTCTGGATCTCCTCATCATCACCATCCCCACCATTGTTGTGCTGTAGGAATTTCTCATCCGCACGTTTTTGAAGCGCATCCAGGCTATCCACTTTCCTGTTCGCATCCGTCATGCCGCCATCCTCCGGGGGACTGGCATTGCCACCACCGTTGACAGTTCCAGTGCCATCAACCAGCGTAGGAACAGCGTGATCCTCGTCGGGTTTCGTCACGGTAGCGGACGAATTACCATCGGTGGCACGCTCCTCCTCCACGTTCAACCCGTTACTGTCACCGTTGGGACCACCGTTGCAGGTGGCAACGTGCCCCGGCCCGAGCGGCCCGTCCAGCAGGCTGAAGGGAAAGTTCGGTAGCTTATCTTTGGTGGGGGACAGTACGCGTCCCAGCAGGTGCTTCGAGTTGGCCAGCAGGGCCGCCTTGGAGTCGTGCTTCGGCGCCAGCGGGTCGTCGTTGTTCGGCGTGATGATGTCGGTGAGGTTGAGCAGATTTTTGCACATCTTGTCCGATTTGTAGTTGCCGATCACGTAGCTCGAATCGTCCGTGGTTTCACCTGGAGAAGAGAAGGGACCGATTAGCTCGTTGTGGTAAGTGGAGCAGGCAAAACTACAGCACTCATGGCGTTTTGAAGGCTTAGCTTGAGCGATGTGTTAGGAGTTAATTGTAAAGCAGAAGACAAACGCTTCTATTGGACAAGATATTATTTTTAACTCAAAACACAATTTCTATCGATTTCAATAGATTTGATGAAGAGATCCATCACATCGGTTCATTGCAGACGAAACTCATACTCAAATTGGAAAATATGGAACATGATTACATGAAAATGAAAAGGGTGTTAATTTCATGTAATAGCAAACGAAACTCGAAACTTGTCCTATGCAGGAACACTTCACTCTTGCCGGTACACTCGATACTCGCGTACTTGCGCATGTTGATCGTGGCCGTCGCGAGCGCCCGCTTCTTCCCGAGCTGCGACACGTCCTCGAGCACGAACGTCCAGTCCTTGTCCTCCAGCTCGTGCGTCCGGATGTCCTTGAACAGTGTTACCGCGATCGTGTGGTTGTCCGGCATCGGCCAGGACATGGTGCTGCTGAGCGGGTTGATCAGATCCGGCTGCCATTCGAGCGCGCTCGACAGGACGCGCCGCGACCGGCGTGTCCACACGACGTGCAATTTGTTGGGACGCCTGCCGAAGAAGGGAAAAATAAAGAAAAAAAAAGTCGATTAAACGAATAGAATCAATTCCATTCCGTGGCAATTGTTGTTGATTTGAGCGCGTTCCCCGCTTTCCCATGAGCGGCCCGTCACCAGTCGATTGATCTTAATTGATTTGTTTTCCGAGAGGCGCCACCGAAAAAAAACGTCGATTAAACGAATAGAATCAATTCCATTCCGTGGCAATTGTTGTTGATTTGAGCGCGTTCCCCGCTTTCCCATGAGCGGCCCGTCACCAGTCGATTGATCTTAATTGATTTGTTTTCCGAGAGGCGCCACCGTCGGCGTAGCGCAATGTGCGAAATTTTACTTCACGAGACAACCCCGCCGCGTATCGCGTGCGCTCCAGCTCGCTAGGGGGAATTCAATTTATTTTGTTGCGTTTAGCGAAGCAAAACGGAAACTGAAACGTTGATCGATAGAATGGATCAATACAGTATTTTTAAATTAAAATAATTACAAAAAAAACTCGTAGCTCTTGACCAAGTTCAGCGGTTTGAGATCGGATCGGCTGCTGTTGAACGATTTCGGACCATCGCTCTGGGTCCAGGACAACTTCGCGGGGTGCGATGGTTCGGCGGGAGATGCTTTTTGTTTCTCTTCCTCCTGCTGCTCCTTCCTGGCTGACGGCGACATGACCGGAAGTGGTTCAGGCGACGGAGGCGCACGCTCCTGTATGGGAACGATCGGTGTCGAACGTCCGGATGCGTCGTCTTCCTCGTCGTCTAGCGTACCGAGCGCGTCCAGCTGCTGGTCCAGCTGATCTTCCTCCTCTTCCAGCTCGGCGAGCCGTGCACGCGTCGGTTCCGGATCTTTTTGACTAGGGGATGACGTTCGGAACCGTTCCTCCGCGTGCAGCGGGGAGTGTTTGTTTTCGTTTTCGTCCAGTTCGCGCTTCGGTTCCTCCTCCTCCCGACCCGGCAGCATCATCGCGTCCAGGAACACACTGCGCGGCCCACAAACGATCGGTGTTTGATCGTCGGACAGCAGCGACGGTACGCCACTCATCGGCGTGAGCAGCTCGGAGCTGTTCAGACTCGTCGTGAGCTGATCGAGCTGGTTCGTCAGCTCGGACATGTTCTCGGAGAAGTCGATGGAGTTCTCCAGGTCCGGTATGTCCTCCAGATCATCGAGCGGTGCGATGTCCGACACGTTGTTCACCGACATCAGCGAGATGATGCTCTGCATGTCCTCGTCCGTCGCTTTGCCCTCGCGCAGGAACACACAGCTCAGCGTCAGCTCCAGGTTCGCCGCCAGTATCTTCTTCGAGACGGGGCGCAGCGTCAGCGTGAACGTTTGCTGCGTCGACTCGATACTCGCGTACTTGCGCATGTTGATCGTGGCCGTCGCGAGCGCCCGCTTCTTCCCGAGCTGCGACACGTCCTCGAGCACGAACGTCCAGTCCTTGTCCTCCAGCTCGTGCGTCCGGATGTCCTTGAACAGTGTTACCGCGATCGTGTGGTTGTCCGGCATCGGCCAGGACATGGTGCTGCTGAGCGGGTTGATCAGATCCGGCTGCCATTCGAGCGCGCTCGACAGGACGCGCCGCGACCGGCGTGTCCACACGACGTGCAATTTGTTGGGACGCCTGCCGAAGAAGGGAAAAATAAAGAAAAAAAAATCGAAAAGGAAATACTCACATTAGGTTAGGATAGAAATGATGTATCACCGCGCAGAAGGCCATCCCGTTGCGCCAGCTCGTCGTCAGGTTCGTCACCTTCACTCCGTTGTAATTCTTCGTCACCTCCTTGCACCACTCCAGCAGATCCTGACCGGGCGTGCTGTCCTTCAGCGTGCCGAGCGGTTTCAGCAGCTCCGTCGGCGCGACCCGAACCGGTGGTACCGCCGTCACGTCCGCCTTCTCGTCATCCGGTTCCTCCTTCGTTTCCCGTTCGCTGGCCGGCACGGGTTCGTTGTCGTAGCTCTTGACCAAGTTCAGCGGTTTGAGATCGGATCGGCTGCTGTTGAACGATTTCGGACCATCGCTCTGGGTCCAGGACAACTTCGCGGGGTGCGATGGTTCGGCGGGAGATGCTTTTTGTTTCTCTTCCTCCTGCTGCTCCTTCCTGGCTGACGGCGACATGACCGGAAGTGGTTCAGGCGACGGAGGCGCACGCTCCTGCATGGGAACGATCGGTGTCGAACGTCCGGATGCGTCGTCTTCCTCGTCGTCTAGCGTACCGAGCGCGTCCAGCTGCTGGTCCAGCGTTTTGAAGGCTTAGCTTGAGCGATGTGTTAGGAGTTAATTGTAAAGCAGAAGACAAACGCTTCTATTGGACAAGATATTATTTTTAACTCAAAACACAATTTCTATCGATTTCAATAGATTTGATGAAGAGATCCATCACATCGGTTCATTGCAGACGAAACTCATACTCAAATTGGAAAATATGGAACATGATTACATGAAAATGAAAAGGGTGTTAATTTCATGTAATAGCAAACGAAACTCGAAACTTGTCCTATGCAGGAACACTTCACTCTTGCCGGTACCTTCACCTGCACCGCAAAGCCCCGACGTTTGCGAGTAGTAGGTACACATGGCCTGTTTGGCCGCACGTCTGCACGCCCGGCACAGGACGCTGCCATCTTGAACGAAGATCAGGATGATTTGAGAGGATCGAGCCTTTGGTTGGCGAAAGTAATATCGTCTCATTTGGAAGGTGGCCACGCCACGGCAGACTTACCGATGGATTGCACCTCCAGCTGGTGGCCGGTGAAGTGCGCCCGTAGCTGGTACAGGTACGTCATGACGGCCAGCTTGTCGGGCACGGCGAGCAGATTCATGTCGCGCGGCTCTATCACCCGCGGTATGCCGAGCTTCTCGGCCGCATCGAACGCCGTCCGACAGTTTTCGATCACGTTCCCAGGAGTCAGCTTCGTCATGTCGCTAGAAGAAAGTGATGAGAAAAGGTTAATAACCAACCAAACCAACTAGGAAGCCCATCGTAAACTTTAATGTATGCGGTATCCTCACAGCATCTCCGCCGAAGCTGGTAGAAGCCTATGAGCTGATTGATGCTTCATGCGCACATTGTAAATACGTCATTATCGAAAAGGAAATACTCACATTAGGTTAGGATAGAAATGATGTATCACCGCGCAGAAGGCCATCCCGTTGCGCCAGCTCGTCAAAAAAAACGAAGCAATGTGCAATAACTACTCAGCTATTTGTACAGTTTATATCACACGTTTAGATCACTGGTCAAATTTTGGGGCTGACAAACAAACTAGTTTACTAGTAAAATCGGCAATCTCGTACGCTCCCGGAACAAACGGCCACAATTTTAATTTTGTGTTCATTTATTATGAAATGCATGACGGTAATTTCTATCGAAATTTTGTCAGGTAATAAACGACGACAAACTCCAACATTTGGCTGATCATTTATATACGAAATATGTGAAAATCTTTTTCACAACACTTTCAGGAAACGAGTTTAGGTTTTTTAAGGAATTGCTTTTTAATATCATGTTCATATAATTTCTCTTTCCGCATTCCGCTCTAGGCTGGCTTCGGCTATCCTATTTTTAAGGAATTGCTTTTTAATATCATGTTCATATAATTTCTCTTTCCGCATTCCGCTCTAGGCTGGCTTCGGCTATCCTCGGCTTGATGTCTCCTCTTAATTTCTCCTGTCCCTCTTTTCCATTTTACGATCCTCATAATCCTTTCTCCTCCACAAGCTTCGTTTTCAGTGTTTATCGGTTTTAGCATGTAAGTTCTGAATGTTATATATAAGTTTCTAAGCTAGTTGTAAAATTATTGTATTAATTTGGCTTAGCCTTAGATAGGTCAACAGTGTGAGGAATAAAAATAAATTTGAACCTATTAGTTGAATTAGCAAGCCAGTTAGATTTGATAGAAAATTTGCAACACATTTTTATTTATTGGAAATTTATAGTTTCAATACCAAAACTGTTGAAAGTTTGAAAGAAGAACAACTTGTTTACCATTTAAAACTTGAAGTTTTGATACATTTTTAAATACTTTGAGCAATGTGTGTTTAAACATAAACGAATAAAATATAAATCGCCAAATTATGAAGCTACAACCATATATTCAAAGTCTCTATTCGTTAACATTGCTCTATTAGTCATGCGTCTATCGCTTATTTTTGTCGATAAAGGCAACTAAATTTGAACCACATTTCAAGTGCTTCCGGGAGTGTTTCATGCACAGTTGCTGATAGAACACAGAGCTGAAACGCTGCCGTTGTTCCCTTCTTCTTGAGACTCGCGTGCAGCCAAAACCGGCCGTACACTTGATGATAATGAATTAACCACAAGCGGCATCGGATGACCTCCTCTCTCGGAGGAGCGCGCCGCGATGCGATTGCAGCGTTCCGTGGAGGGGGCCTTTGACCCTCGCGCGGGACTGGAATCGATGCAGCTGAAGCGTGCATCGGCGCACGGACAAATGCACCGCCAAAGTGCAACCGCGAAGCAATGAAAATCGCGCTGCCGTATATTTTATTCACGGCTCGTTAGTGCACGAAAATCTCGGCAGTTTTAAACATTTGTTTATGGCTGTTTTGCGGCGCTTCGGTTGCATGCAAGGTCGTTTGGCGATGTGCGCCTTCCTGGAACAAATTAATCAATACTTTTCTGCTCCATTACCGTGCGATACAAATACTTTTTTTTCCAAAATAAATTCGTCCTGCCAATCCTTCATCTATCGTTCGGCTTGGAAATACAAATAATCCGCAACCACGGAATAAAAGTGCATCCGAAGGCAACGAAATACGAGCGGTGTGCTGTCCTCCATAACCCAGCACATCGTAACAAGCGGTCGGCCAAATGCCGTAGCGGCAAAAAGGACGGATACAGCTGTGTGGCAAAAGCAAACGGAAGCACAGCAGTGGGTGCCAACCCTTCCGTGCGTACCGTGACCCGCGGGAAGCTCACAGCTCACACACAAACCACGCGTCATCATCCAAAAATAAAAAATCGTGGAACTCTATTCTCCCCCGGAATGGGATTCGCTTGTCCGTGTACTTGATCCAGGGGTCGGCAATGTATCATTTGTGAGATAAGTCAGATAATTAGTTATAGAGCCTTCGTACTACATCTACCCTGCATTGTTATCTATCTATCTTAAAGCTCTACTAGAGCTTTGTGGTTGTAATTTGAAGTAAACAAATGAAGAACGTTAGAGGATACGATCTGCTTCTACTCATGTGTAGTTCAGTAGTAGATAATGACGGTCGCTTTACAGTGACATAAAGAGAAGAATTAAATAATAAGTTGTTGACCCATAAATAGCAAGGAATGATAGGTCTAAGAGTTCATTAGAAAGATTTTTAAATGGAAAAATTAAATAAATTAAATATATATCAAGAAATTAATGGAGCACATAATTTTTGATATATGTTTTTATTTAAAAGATTAAAAGAATTGATGCACAAGCAAAACATAATAACGAACAAAAGAATAAATAAATAAATAACGAAGAAGTCTTTGAAAAGTGCTTCACAACATGGTCCTAAGAGTATCTGTACCAACACTGGGACTGACAAAAAACGCTATCTAGAGAACTGAAGAATCGTAAAATTTGAGTTGCAGGTTTACTAAATCCGTATTCAGTCGTTATAAATGTTATAAACCCATTACAGCGATAACTAAATAATTAGTCAGCACATGATAGTATAGAAACCGAAAACAAAAATCGGTTTGCCGACCACTGGCGACTCAAAAGACGGAGACAAAAAATAAATAAAACCCCGATCGCGCACGGTGCTGCGCTCTCCTAGGGTGGCCGGGCTTTACAAGGCAAGAAAGATAAACAAAACAAGACGCGACGGAACTGCCGACACCCATCGGAGACCTTCCCCCCTTCGCCCTCACGCCGATGACGTGAGCGGGACTGCGGGTAGAGTACTACGATGACGATAGTTTGTGTTCCGTGGAAGACGAGTGTTGCTGATGATGGTGGGGTGCGTTGCGTACGGAATTATGATGCTCATTTCCGAAACGCGATTACGTCGTCGTCGTCGTTCATGAATGTGAGGAGCCTTTGACGACGGAGTGACGAATGATACGAAACTGATAGGATGGCACAGCAGGGAAAAGGCTACCAAAAGAATGTAATAAGGTGCACGGTGCATAGAATACAAAAAAAAGCAAGCCGAACATTACCATCTGGCGGTCGTCTCCATGAACAGCTCGTGGTAGGAGACGGTGAAGGAAAACTTGGCCGCCCGTTTGTTGACGCGCTGCAACCGCTTCCAGACGCTACCCATTTTGCTGCTGCTGCTGCTGCTGCTGGTTGTTTAATATGCCTCTGGATGATTTACTTCCTTGTTCTCTCGAGCGTTTCAGCTTCACACAGTTACATTTCGCTCGTATGCGCCGCACGGGGTTTTAATCGCGATTTCACCGATCGACCGGTGCAGGAACGTTTGGTTGCCAATATGCGTCTACTGACGAAACATTCCTGTTTCACGGCGATAGTAATCACTTCCTCTCACTCCCGAAAGGAGCACGCACTCTGTTTCCCAACTACTGACGAAACATTCCTGTTTCACGGCGATAGTAATCACTTCCTCTCACTCCCGAAAGGAGCACGCACTCTGTTTCCCAGCCTACTGCGTCTATTGTATCTATTTCTATTTTTTTTCACACGGTTTTTTACACCTTTTATCAACCGTGTCGTGTAGCCGGGCACACACAGCCCGGTTAAGTGTGTGTTTGTGCTTGTTAATAATCTCGTTAATAGCGATCAAATTACTTGATCAGATGCAGAACCGACGTTGCTGTGGGGTGGTGGCGCGCGGTGAGGTGAAACGTTTTGTTTATTTTTCTACACGCCTTGATATTTTTATTCTCTCTTGCGCGCGGCTCCCTCTAGAAGTAAACAACACGGACGAGCATCCTTGTGAGTGTGAGCGTCTCAGTATGACGAATTACTGTGGGGACATACTTCCGACTAAATGCGCTGCGTTTTTCGTTGCTGTGGTTGGGTGATTTGCCTGGCGATGTCCGAGTCTATCCTGGACCTTGGCCCAGGCCACCCACCCCGCTTGAGTAGAAAAAACGCTCTCTGACGTCGCAGCGATCAAGGTTGTTGTTTTCCCCGAGCACGAGCTATACACACGCACGCACATAAACGCGCACTAGGGCTAATTTCTTATTCCCCAATTCCCTCCGCTGGCGGAGGAAAATACGCTCTGCCCTTGCTCCACCGTAAAGAAGCGCACACATACACACTGTTGGGATGTTGTTGCGGATTTTCACATCTTTTCACGTCGTTTCGCACCGTGCAGGCCAATTCCACACCGACTACCCTGGTGTCACACTTGGCAAGGTTTTTGCGGTTCCATCATCATCAACCTTCTGCTGGTGGGGCTGATTTGTTGCGGGGTCGCTAGGCTCCCTCTTTCAGCGGACGCAGCACATCCCGTGCAGGATTTGTTGATCCGCAGCACTCGAAACGCACATTCATTCGCCCATTGCCACAGAGGGGGAGGCCTAACGCACGGAACGCACTATCGGATCAGTTCACGGGGACAGGAGCTTCGGGAAAAGCCCTTGATGGGGTAAAACCTAGCGCCAGGCACACGGGGGATCTTACAACATAATCTTTTTTTTGCACAATTGCTTCACCACCCTCCTAGCTGCTGCTGTGTGTGGCTCAGTCACTTTACTGCTGAGGGTGGGGGCTTGGTTTTGACAGTTCGTGGAAGAGGACGGATGACAGCTGCCAGAAGGTGCACGGTGGGCAGCGATGTGAATTTTTGTAAAAAAAATAATTTGTTTTTGTTGTTCCCACGATAACAAAGCGTTTTTTTGGCTAGTATATTCATTCAATTACGCTAATAAATTACGAAAACCATCAATATGCACCTCTTTGTACCGCAAAAACGCAATGTTTACAAGAAAACCGCATCAAAACAATGTTAGAAATTGTCACGCACAGTACTCCGGACTGACAGCTCCCGTCACCCCCGTCCATGTCAACAAAGTTCGCGTTGGAGCAAAAAGCAATGCAAAAAAAAAACGCTATCCAAGCGAAAAACGCGTGAAGCGCTCGTGTAATAGATAGTGAAAGATTAATTCCTCTTCACGTTTTGTGTGCTGGCGGCTCTTGAGGGTGTTCTTGTGGTTGCCGTGCAAACACAACACAATGCCTCGCTGACATTATCATCATTCGCGGATTGTTCGCTGACGGTCAGATGCGATAAAGTTTCGTACGCGTGAAGGGACAGCATTCCCGGGGCTGCTGCGATTCCTCCAACCCTACGTAAATGTGCTGCAGGCTGCTAGGTCGTGCGTTCCGGACGGGTGGCGAACGGGTAAGGGAAAGTGAAAGTGAACGGGTGTAAGGGTGAGAAAGTTTTCCTCCGGAAAGGTGCGTGAGCGGTTCGTTGTGCTCGGGCGCGTGTGTGTGTGAGCTTTGTGTGGTCAATTTGGAGGTCCCCAACGTGGCGTTGGATCAGGGGGCAGTATGTGGACAACGGATACGCCGTCCCGCTGCAGAAGGCGCGGGAGGATAGGGCTGCTGGTGGTGCTGATGGTGCTGGTGCTACCGGCGGTCAACCCGGCGCACCTGCAGGGCACTTTTGAGGTCGACGAATTCTTTCGCTTTCTGCACAAGTTCGGCTTCCAGAAGACGGAGAAACACTCGCAGAAGGACACCGAGTGGGACACGTTCGGGTACATCTACGGAAATATTACGTCGCGCACGAACTTCACCGTGCCCGTCACGCTGGCGGTGCTAGATAAGCGCAGCTTCCTCGAGTACTACGCAAACAGAAACGATTACGATCGCGACGTCGCCTGCCAGCGGATGTTCGATAAGCTGGACAAGATCGTGTACAGTCGGGCGTGCAATCCGCACGCGGAGGCGGACTATCTGCGGCGCGTACCGTGCGAGCGGGGGAAGCTGTGCGTGGACGAGGACACTCGCGAGAATGTCGTGCCCGGGAGCCAGTTCACGTTCGTCATCAGCGATCCCAATGTGCCGAGGTAAGTGCATGCTGATTGTCTTGCGAGACGACACACGACCCTCCATTTACTATTATATCTTTCAGGTTTTGGTACGTGTCGATGGTGGCCTGCTATCAGAACGTTTCCACCTGCCAGTGGCACCACTACGACTATCGCAAGGACCACACGGAACCGCCCCGGCTCGACTTCGATATTACGCTCGTGAACGGAAACCCGAACCGGCAGACGCTGTCGTTCTTCAATCCGCTGCTGTTTCACTTCTCATTCGACCGGCAGAACACGCTCGAGATGTATCTGATATTCTTCGTCGTGTATCTGCTGATGGTGCCGCTGCAGGTGTATGCGGTGCGGCTGCAGAAGCACCCCGTGACGCGCCTTTTCACCGTCAGCCTCGTGCTGGAGTTCGTGAGCGTCTGTCTGCTGCTCACGCACACGGTCCGCTACGCGATGAACGGGGTGGGCGACGAGAAGTTGGCCGTGATGGGTGATATATTTGATATTTTCAGCAGAGTAAGCATAAAGACGGGATTGGTTTATCTTGATTTGTTTGATTGAATTTTTTCCATTATTCAACTTTTCATCCATCAGACCTCATTTATGCTGATTTTGTTGCTCCTCGCTAAGGGGTGGGCTGTGACCCGGCTGCAGATCAGCGTCAGCAGCTGGATACTGCTCATGGTCATCTGGATCCCGTACTGTGCCATACATGTGCTGCTGTACATATGGAATAGGGTAAGAACGTTTCCTAATGCTTGGTTTTGGATACGTACAGGGGTTGCATACTTACATTGAACAAGTTGTATAATTAGAATTTATAGTTAATTCTGAGTCAATGAATTCGAAAATTTGGACCAGCTTAAGAAAGATAATTTAAAAAAATATACATGCGATTTATTGTCTTGTCGTTCCCTTGCAGACGGAAGTAGACATAATCTCCGACATCGACGAGTATCAGACGTGGCCCGGCTGGTTGGTGCTGGCCTGCCGCTCCACCATGATGCTCTGGTTCTTGTGGGAGCTACGCACGACGATGAAGTACGAACATTCGTCGCAGAAGCTGGACTTTCTGCTTCATTTCGGTGCTTCGAGTCTGGTCTGGTTCATCTACCTGCCAATCGTTGCCATCATTGCTGTGAATGTTAGTCCGCTGTGGCGGTATAAGCTTTTACTAGGTAAATATGGCGCTGATGAGATGCTAACGATTTGATGATCGCTTTTCTAATACGGTGTTCCTTCTTTCTTTCCCCATTTTAGGTATAACAAATTCAGCCGACTGTCTGGCGTACTGTGTGATGATGGGCCTGCTGTGGCCTAACCGTGCCGGCCAGTATCTACTGCTGACGGGAACGAATTTTGGTGGTAAGTAACATTCATTATTTTTTATGATATTAATCGTTTGGGGAAAAAATGGTCATTGTGCCAAAAGGTAAGCACGGCAACATGCGAACGTAATAACAAACCCTTGTGCTTAGGTATGGATGAGCTGGATGAGTTTAATGAGGCCCCGCACATCGTGCACCGGGACTCGGACACGCTGCACAGCAGCAACGGCGACCTGGACGTGGTCGACGACTACCTGGACAACGACGACGACGACGAGATCGAAACGCTCGTGCTCAGTACGGACGATCTGCTGCATACGGGCAGCAATTCTTTCGGTGTCGGGACGGGTGGAAGTAAGCCACTTTCGCTGCATAATGGTAGCGCAATGAACGGTATCGGCAAGGGAGGAAGATCATTCGACTAGATTGGTGATGGAAATTTGAAAAGAAGCATACTTTATAGTCCACTAATGACGAATCTTTAGAATGAATTTAAATTTAAAATGAATCATCCACTGCATTGAACTACAACAACAACAAACCCCTGTCCTGGTAGGACATTAACATTCTCGGGTTCTTCTGGTCGTAGTAGAGTTATAAGAACAACTTTTTGAAACGTTTTTTAAAATACTCGATACGATGCAATATTGAACGGTCCCGGCGCCGTCTCCCATTCGCCTCGTCTTGGTGCGCCTTTCGATCAAGATGGTGATGTTTTGATTTTGTCTTTGTTTTCTACTTTATCTTAGCGTTTGATGGGATGCGCGGCTATTTAAACCAGCACCAGACACATTTAGCACGAAAACATTTCGTTCCAAACGGTACAACCTTTTTGTTTGTGGTCTATTGTATAATCTTTTCTATCATTTAACTCCACAACTTTGAGATTGCAAACCCTGCATAAATAGAATCTATCTAAATTTAACCGCAGTGTGCGCACGCCATTTTATCCCTTTCTCTCTCTTTCTCTCTCTCTCTCTCTCTCTCTTCGTGTCGCCTAACGTACACGTTTTTATACAAACTTGCACGGCACAAGTGCGCTAAAAGAAAAAAATAATACCGTAAGAACCGTGTGCAGGAAGGGGTCGTAGGCGTAAAGATAACAAAACAAAACAAAAGTATTGTGTGATATGAAAATTCATAGCAATTATGCAAAACAACGGATGATGCGATAAAAACATTATTCTTTTACCTGTTGTGAAAGCAAACCGTTAGCGTTTAAGGGTAGTGATGTATTTAAACTATGCCACCGTCGTCGAAAGGTGTGCTTTGTTTTCGTTTTTTATGCTGTGAACGATTGTGTGTAGTATTCGGTATGAAGTATTCTCTAGTTTCCTCAGAGCCTGAAGAATTAGTTCGCTAAGAAGGCGTGCAAATGATTGTTAGCAGATGATAATGCGTTGATAAAGTGAATAGTCGTACGGGAGGCATACTTTTCGGTTGACTTACTAAATTTTCACCTCAAAAGTATGTAATCTGCACAACAAATAACTTTATAAATGCTTTATGGAGGTTTTCAGTGGTCTACTTTAAAACAGCAATTCCCCTGCATTGTTTCGTGCGTTTATGAGAATATGTCTATTCAAACTATCACACTTCTACACAATTTATTAGTTTTGCTTTCTCTTCCTTTACGTGTATCCATTTTAATCACCCAAACCCCACCCGTAGCTGGGGAAGACTAGGGGCTAGTTAGATTATCAAATGCTCTCAATTATTCATTATGGCCCACCGCGAATTGCAACTCACACGTAGTCAATATGAGAAAAGGTTGACTTGGGCAGGA
>KZ073144.1:231448-245451 GCA_002091845.1 Anopheles cracens
ACTTTCAACATCCTCCTGCTTGTTGCGCTGTTCCTTCGACACGCTTATACTTGACTGTGGAAGAGCTGTGGAAGAGAGAGTGAGAGAGCACATTAATATCGAATAGTTTTAATCGACAGACACATGTACGAAGCCTCAATTATTCATTGATGATATCCCAAAAATTGGCTGCAGATTCCTGTCCATTTGCATACATCGGTTCGATCGGTCCGCCGATTTGCATATGCAATCGCACACACGATGAGCAATCACGGCGACGCCGGGACGATTCATTGCATCGGTTTTGCGAACGTTTTCAAACACTCCGATCACGTTCCGGTTCGGTACACGTGCTAACACGGTGGCTGCCCGGGGACGGATGAGTAATCCTTTCGGCTTTCGACAGTAACAGCACGAATCGCAATCGAATTCCCCGCGATGGTCAAACCAAACAAAGGCTTGAGAAAATCCCACAGCGGGCGGACGGGAGGAAAAAAAAGGATTCCCCGTGCTCAAGCCGTGCCGGCAGAGAAGAGGGTCAGTTGGATGATGGATCGAGAAAATATGCCCGATAAGCTGACGTAGAAGGATTCGTCGGTCGTGTGAGCGTGTGAAGTTGTGTACCGGCAAGGGAAAGAATGCCGCTGTATTGGAACAGCTCGTTGGTGAAGGGATTCGGAGTCGCACGGGAATTGAGAAAATCATGGGTTCAATCCCTGAAGCCTGTTGCTTGAAGCAGTGAATGATGTGATTCCATTAGGAGTAAGGAAAGCAAACCGATTTTTATTGATTTGTGAGTTCCAAAAATGAAGTGATAACTGCCGGTAGCAAGCACGATTCTTCTCGGGTTGATGAAGGTCGCTATGCTTTGCAAAGAAGGTCAAACCAATACGGAGCAACAATGTTTGACCGTGGTCTTTTATCTTGCAATGAAATATGGGCTATTGAATGCATCGGTGCAAGGAGCGATATGTTTCTTGCAAAGATTTCCGACCGGCGGATACGAATGGCGAACACTCCATCAATGGATTATCGACGATCGTGTCACTAGTAGCAGCAGGGAGGACGTGTTTTTCTACTTTCTATCCTTTGTTTTTACCCTCCCACGTCATGCGATTGGCTGCAGATTCCTGTCCATTTGCATACATCGGTTCGATCGGTCCGCCGATTTGCATATGCAATCGCACACACGATGAGCTTGAATAATGAAATTCTTCGTTTTGTTTGCTATTTTGTACTCATGTTGTTTGTTCTTGCTGTTTCGTTGCTGTTTTCATTTCTTGATTTACCTTTCTCAAAGGGCGTTTGCGTGATTAAAAGCCGTTTTCGGGTTCAATTTAATCATTTCTTCGGAAAGGGGGTTTTCAGATGAAATTCTACGTTTTGTTTGCTCTTTTGTACTGATTCTGTTTGTTGTTGATTTCATTTGGATTTGGTTTTAGATAGTTTTTACATATTTTGTTAGTTTTTTAGTTCAGTTTAGCTCTTTTTTAGTTTCAGTTTCATGTTTATTTTTCGCATTTTTATATTATTGGGGTTTGCGCATTTTTTTGCATTTTTTGTTTATTTATTTTATTTTTATTTATTTGTTTATTGTATTAACGGCCTGGCCGTATTGCTACATTTTTTGTTTAATCTGATATAGTTTTTACACAACTTTTATTGTTGTTTTTTAGTTCTGATACTTTTTAACATTGTCTATCGGCTCTCAATAATTTCTGCTAAAGTAATGAATATTTCATGAGAAATAAAATAAAGACCAGTGACAGTAAATCGTACTCAGCCCAGGCACACCAGATGATTCACGCTCTCTTTGTTCTGGCAGGTCAGTTCAACCGTGCAACCGATGATGATGATGTAACCGCTTTGTACCGTTGTTTCTTGTCATTGTCGTGCGGATTTTGGTGAGACAAATGTTTCTACTGGGGGTTGTGAATGTTTTTCATATTTTAAAGTATTTTTCAGTTGCTTTAAGCCTTTGTACACATCGATTAGGCATTTGAATAAATTAGTAATAACATTTGGTATAATGTTCTTAAAGTAACTATTGAATTATTTTTCTAATATATTGCAACATGTTCGATATTCTGATCTTATTGATCCTATTCTAATAGAATAATGCTTTAATATATGTGTACATTCAGTTTCATAATCTCACTAATAATTTTTGTCAATTATTCCATGTACTTTGTTTTAAACATGATCTTAAAAGTTTTTATATTTTTTATCATATCTTTCCAGATAAATGTTAGACGAAATATTACTTAGAAACCTTTACGTAAATCACACACTTTTGTTAATCTTTATATATTATTTGATTATTTATAAGTTCAAATTAAACTATTTTCGTATTTCTCCCTTAGTTTTTTGTATAATTAAACATTTTTCACCAATTGAAATTAGTTTAAGCAATATGTAAGTGCAACTTATATGTTTTTAAAGCAAATTGATACAAAAAAAAACATTTTTCACCAATTGAAATTAGTTTAAGCAATATGTAAGTGCAACTTATATGTTTTTAAAGCAAATTGATACAAAAAAAACAACTTTGTGATAATTTCTTCTCTAGCGCTTTGCTCATATTACCGTTGCCATCACATTTAATTATTGTTTTGTATATTCCAGGACAACTGAACCATCCTTAAACGTTGTCGAACCCCCACTTATGCATTCCGTACCACAATGACATAATAGTAGGCTCGCTATGAGTCGGCAAAATCCAGCGACAAATCGGTTTTCGGCCCGTGGATGAGTCATCTGGATGACTCTACAGATTCTTCCAGCCCCTGTCGCCCCCGAATCGCAAGATGGATTGGATATATTTGCGTACTACACTACAGAACACGTTCCCGGGTCGCACATTCGGTGAATGATTACAATTGAATGCTTCATCGCACCCGCACAGTTTACAGGCCGCTCACGTACGTTAATTGTTTGCTGCCTGTTGCTAGTGGTACTGTTGCCAATATGGCGGCCCAACAACAGCAGCGGGAAGAAAGTGTGCTGCTAATTAAAACCATGTACCCAAGGGGCTCCCGAAGTACACCAGTACGGGGGCCGATGACGAATCGCTTATTGTGGCGGCTCGCCGCAACAGCTCATGACATGGCGGGTGGAAATTTTTGGCGGCTGGATGGCGTCAGATATCTGGCGTCAGTGGGCCACGTTTACGTGCGCACCTTCTACACACGGCCGCGCGCCGAAACGGGAACCGCTGGACCGCAAGTAACACGTCCAGGCGTGAACGTGCCGTGTCCTTCCGGGGGTGGAGGAATAGCTCGGTACAGAAGTAGGGCAACCACTTTTCGGGCGCCAATTCGGGTTCGACAAATGTGAGGAAATTTATCATTTTTCGTGTACACCGATTCCGTTAGGTTCGCCGTTTGTTCTTCCGATGTGCCCGGAAACAATAGGGGAGACCGGGGAAACAAAAAGCAAGGAAAGCGAGAGAGAGAGAGAGAGAGGGAAAAGAAAACGGTCATTATTCGGTCGGTTGTTCCGGAGCGATGTTCTGCTGGACGATTTGGTACAGTTTTGCATAAACCGCATCGGGAAGGGTGCACCGGGTGAAGCGTTCCCTGATGTTTTCCGATGATAAGACAACTTGTCTCTTGTGCCGGTTCGTTGACCAGTGCCATCGCACACGGTGGGACAAGTTGTGGACAAAATTTATTTTTAATTGTTTGTTGAAAATAATTATCTTTAGTGAATTGCAAACCCTGTCCTTTAGTGTACTTTCGTTAAATTTACTGCTTCGATTTATAAAACAATGTAAATTAGAACAACACTGAGCAACTCCTATTGTGATACTGTTATCACTCATGGTTGAAAAGACGTGAAAAATACTATCAGGTTTGTTGGGCGGGCATTTTTTTTCAAAATATTTTAATTTAGGTGACAGTTTTAGTGAAAGGACAGCTAATAAAATATAAAAAGGTCAGCAATGAGTAACCAGCAAAATTCTAATGTTTTCCAACATTTTCCAAAGTCCGGTATTTATTGTTTTATGTATAATTTTGTCTATTTAAGTAATCCTCGCAAATTGAAATCAAATTCTTTTGTTCACACTAGAGTCATTTTCAAATACATTATTTTCGCTCTCTTAAATTGAAAACACTGCGCCGCATGTGTGTCCCATTGTGCTGTCTATACCCGTCCCAGCGATGACTAATCCCGGGGAGAAATTGACCACCGCACAGTATGAAACTCGGGCACAGGGATGCCCGTTGCCAGGAGTGTCGTTTGCGAAACCACCGCATCATGAGGGTGCGTACGGTGTGGTGGCCGGGTAGTGCCACAGGGAACAAAAGCAACTTAAAGTAAGAAGAAGGAAAAAAAGCAACAACACAGTACAGCACACTAAGGACGACTACCAGTTCGTCCTTGTGCGAGCGTTATACGACCAGCGCCAAACAGGCGACCTCCTGGCGAGTTTCGTTTTTTTAAACCCTTTTCTCCTTCATTTGATGTTCCGCTTCGGGGTGTGTTGTTTTAGTGTCCTAGTGGCTGGCGTTTTTTTTGTTGTTGAGGCAGGACCATTGTCTTTCCAATTTCGGTCGGAATTTCGGGCATCCGAGCAAATCGGGCTGCATTGCTGTACGCCGGTGTATCACTTGACCTTTGCAAAAACCGAAGAGGAACGCGCGCACACATACACACACCCATAAGGCGAATAGCGAACGATGAATGATGACAGGGGTTTGTCCTGGTGTTTTTTTATCGCCTCCTCCTCGCTCGCTCGCTCGCCGTTATTGCTGCTGCTGTTGTTGCCGCTAACTAAATGTCAACGCTGGAGGTCTTGCTGACGGATGTTAAAGTTGCACCACCGATGCACCGCACGGCAGACGACGCTGGTTTGTTTTTACTGCAGTCACCTTCTGCTTCTCAGGCATCGATCGTGCCGGCCGCGTGCTGCACTTTTGCAGCATTAAAGAGATGCGACGCGGTACGCCGGCACCCAACCAACCGGTTGTGATGAGCGGGAGAAATATGAAGAAACGTAATAATAACACCGGAACGTGTAGCGTGTTTTGTAGCGCGTCCGTTGCAATCGTGGGCAGTTTATTTATCTTGCCTGTGGAGCTCGCTTTTTTTGCCGCCGTCGTGTTCTTGCGGAGCTTGTTCCTGAGAAACTGTGTCACAGCACCGGACGGTGTAGTGTTGGAAGTGTTATATCGCAGCAAATTGCAAGAAAACTATGGCCCTGCGGCTATTTCTATTGTTTATAAACTACTCTCCGATGTCTTGAGTGAGCCTTAGGAACAATCTACTCTATCTAAATCACTTAGTAATTCGAATGTCTGAATATCGTCATTCGGATGTTGGTATTGGTTGGTTTTTTATTGCTCTTGGGAAGAAATTTCATCAAAAGAAAACATTTACTAATTCTTTTTATTTTTTTTCGTTTAAGAGAGGTTATAAAAATTCTGATTGTCAGTTAATAAAATGAAAATCAATTGTTAATGATATTTTTAAAACTATAATGAATCTTGAGGCAAATAGAAAATATAAATAATTGCAAAATCCAATCATTGGAACAACTTTTCTCCCACACCGTTCACCCCAGCAGCCGGTGCTGGAGCGCAATCGGGTGCAACCGCTGCGTTTTTTATGCCTCGGATGCAAATTTGTTAACAATATTTAACATCTTTGCTGGTCTTTGTCATCCCGCCGGTCCCTTTGCAGGCCACACTTCCCACTCCCTCTCTCTCTCTCTCTCTCTGCCCTACTTTCCTCCCGTTAATTTCCATTTCAATTGCAGTCTCGAGCTTCTCGGGATGCATCTCTCGTGCACCGTCTGTGTGCGGTAGTGTGCATTCGCGCTCGCCCTATCGCCGTTCGATCAATGAGCGATGAGTGCGCGCGAACCAGTTGGCGGATGTTTTTGTTTCCATTTTGCACAAACCCTCCTCGCCGCGTGTATTGGCCCGCTAGTGTTCCTGATCCTGGCCTGGTCATCAGCGAGATGAGCGCGATAGAGTACGGTTCGGTTTTTGTTCGGTCCGTCCGAGCGTCGTTGCCATCTCGATAAGTCGGGTTGCGTACGTGGATTTTTTGTTTGTTTGTGGAAAAAATCAAACCGGAAAGGCAAACAGAGGGTGTTCTTGTTTGCCTTTGCAAGACGTGGTTTAAACGCTGTGTGGGCAGGTATTGGCCGGGGAGTTTATGAATGAAGCAGGATCCCGCAGGTTTTGGAATGTTCTCACGCAGTCTTGGTTCAAGTTTTGCTCCGCGTTTGCATTCTTTGTGTACCGGATTAATATCCGGGTATGAAAAATAAATAATAAAAATCACTTTGAAGATTGAAGAAGATTATTTATTTAACCGTCTCAACGATTTTGGAGCAATAAGATGATAAATAGTCACTAACAGGAGACGTAAAGATTGTAGTGGTATTTTTAATTTGAACAGTAATCACCTTATTACGAAAATCGTTAAAAACTGACAAATCTTTTCCAAACAATCTTCTTCTTCTTAAAAAAACTATTATAACAATATGCTGACGCAAACAAATCAACGAAATTGGAAAACAAAACAAGTAGTATACTTTTTCTGTTAAGATAGTGTTTGAACTTGTTGAAAAAGTGTCCAAAATTTTATAGAAAGTGCCAGAGATAAAATGTTTCAAACTAAAACTCAATTAAAATCAATTAACAAATCGATAAAAATCAATTTTAAACAAATTTTCATGTTTATGTATTTGAGCAGACAACAAGATTGTGAAAAACGAATATGTATGCCGAGAAAATTATGAAACAACATAGTAATAAATATATTTTGATTCGTTGTCATAAAAACAAAGATAGAATTGAAAAGAATCCAGCGATCTTTATTCCAATAACACGCTATTTTTATTAGAAAAACTAACCAACACTTGTTTAGAACAATGAAAATTCTCTTCGAGCACTTCCCAACCCTCGGTTGCAACTATGTATAAAATGAAGAAAAAAAAACACATTTTAAGAAACGTACCCATAAAATTGCCCAATGTTCGTTATGATTTATGTGACAAAGACCCAAAAACCACGGATCGACATACTGGCCTCCATTTCTTCCAGCGCAAGCGCATATGAGGGCATACATGAATGCGGAACGATTGTTTTCGGACAAAACAAAAAAAAAACCGCTTTCAAAATTAGGCATCCCTCCTCACACAGGAATCGGTTACAATGTTGGCTAAGTGTAAACAGACCTCACATGCACACACACACACGACCCCGCACGACACTGTCGCACACAAATCTGGGCCGGGAAGTGAAATGTGTGTTTTATTGCGTTCGCCGTTCGGCGAGGCGGGAAATTATGAGCTCCTAATTAAGTCGCAGCCCGAAAATTGGGTTGGTGCTCCGGAATCGGGCTTGTGTCGTGCCACAGGGCTTCAATTTGTGCTAATGCACTGATAAAGGCAATGGACGGTTGGAATTATCCCTTTCGACAATCGAACGACCAATTTGCCGTGCGGGCCCTGAACGCCAGCGGGCTAAGATGATTGCAAATTAATTTGAGCGACCCGGAAGCTGCTGAAGCACGAGCTTCATTGTGTTTCGTTTCAACTTCGCGGAGTGTGGCACGTCACGAGCAAACAAACCGTTCGCCCGCCCGCCCACCCGCGGCCCTTCCGGCATCGGGTGCAGGGGAGGTGATCGTTAAAATCGGGCTCCATTTGCCACACTATTGCCACTGGCGAAGCGGTTGTAATTGTCAATTGGTCTCTCGAGGGGGTGGTTTGGTCGTGCCCTGAAACCTATCGGAAATCGTGCAAACGCTTCGGACGTCTGTGTCAACGAAAACGCAGCTAACGGCGCAATGCGCGCGCGTGTGTGAGTGAGCATGGGATGCAATGAATTATTAATCGGGCTGCTGCAAAACCCGGTTGCGGTGGCACGCGCTCGCGCTTGTGATCCTTAGTGACAGCAGCAGGCACACCGTGGTGGAGGTGTGTAGATAGCGGAACCGTCGCAAAAGTCATGCGTTACACGCGAACGGCAGCGAGTGAACGGAATGGGCACACCATCTATTTGCTCTGGCGTCCCGTTTGACGGGAGAAGGAACGGTTTATTGATGAAGTGCTCGGCAGTATAGATTAAGAGTATGTTTTCATGCCAGTTTTCTGGTTGTCTATGTCCAACGATCGTTAAGGAATTGCATGCAAGCTCCTTAGATCTCATGTGTATGAGGACATGTATCCGGTTCCGCTGATGGGGAGAGAACCACGGAACAACATAATCGCTTTATGACTTCGCTGCCGTGCACATTTGGCCAGCGTTCCGCTAGGGTTGGAATCGTACGCGGGGCAAACGCCGTAGCTGTCGCCGTGACACACATTTGGCGCCCCGGGCACTGGAGCGCTTGTGGACTGTGAATGTGGAACACGGGATTCGACAGGCGACGGGTGCAACATTTTTTCACGTTCACGCCATCGCGATGCGGCGTTCGATGGCGTTCCTTCGGCTGTATCGAATGGGACTTAGAGTGTGGATTATCGCGCGCTATCGCTGGAGTTCGGGCACTTGGTGGTGAAGCGTGCTTGGGATTTGTATGTAAGTGCGGGCATAAAACCTGTTTGAGAGTGTTTTGGAATTTGTTTCGATGTTTGGATGGATTACCAAAATATAATTGACAGCACTAAAAGCATCATGAAAATGATCTCAAGATAAGAAGTCGCCAACTCGTCAACTCGATGTAGTGTAATAGTGCAAATTTTCGTGTTTGGGATTTTCGATTTTTAAAATGGATGAGTTAAATTCTAATTCTAATTCATCACTGTAGCCAATGGTTCTAATGGTTTCTAGAGAAGTTGTAAAAACGTTGCTTATTATTACTAAACAAATAGTACAAATATGTACTGCGAATCCTAACCTCAATTGGTTTCTACAGTACAACCAAGGTTCGACACTTGAATATGGGAAATGTCCGTAACATTACAGAAAACTGCCAACAAAAACTGTAGTTCTTTTAGTGATATGCCGGGTAAAGAATGCCTAGGGACATACTTCAGCAACCAAGAGAAATTTAATTGTCAATTGAATCTTTTCTCTCATGTATTCATGGGTGCAGCAGAAGGTATGCATGAGAAACGAGTGCCTAAACGAGGTAGCGAGTGCCTGCTTGATCCGATCGCAAACCAATGCGTACACTATTGACAGCTGTCAAAATCGTCCACTTTGACATCTGATATCTGTCAATTATCGAAACGTTTTCGCGCAGGAGGCAGTACGAAATTTATGTCGTGTTAACTCGAACAAAAGCCAGCACGTTACGCAACTCGCCTGCATGATGCTCCGGTGCAATAAATAAAACACCACATGATTAAGACATTTGAGTGAGCAATAAATTCCTTCCTCCCCGTTCCGTTACGGAATCGAAGATTTATTCTTTCCGTCCACTATCGAACGTGTCAAATAAATCATGATATGATACTTTTCAGCGTTACGACGCGCACAGTGACTGACAAAAAAGAGGAATGACACGATCGCGATTGCGTTAAATCAATTGCACCGGGTATGGGGGATGGTCTTTTCGGGGGAACCTTGTTGAACCATAAATCTACCCTTTGACATGCAAAACGTGCAAAGGTGCATGAGCTGAAGCTTTCTCCAGTTTTACGAGCAATGATTTTTTTTTTCGCAGTAATAATTTTATATTCCGTTTGTCGTTACACGCACACCCACACTACCAAGGCACTCTTCCGTGGTGTGATCGTGCCCTCCGATGGGTGAGTCTTTGTCTCCTGCATGTGTCTCCTGTGCATGGCGGACACGATAAAAATACACCATTACAACCCAATACCGGGACAATGGGATCGGAGAGAGAGAAAGAGGAACCTGCCAAATGGAAAATAAATCTCGCACCCTTTCTTCAGTGGCCGTAATGCGATTTATTGAGCAGCCCGATGGGACGGTGCCGCAATTCGTGCGCAATACGCGACTCGGAAGCTCCCCCGGCTTCCCACGGCTTCCCGTGTTACACACGGAAGTAACAACGCCGCCATGTTCTTTGGAGAACGCAAACACGAAAAGCGCTCCCGAGCGGAAAAATAAAGCGCTCGACAAACACCTAGCCGAGCTGACAGGGCGTATTTAGGTTAATTTGATTCTTGTGGTTCTGATAAACGATTTTATGATCGTCTCCCTTCCCGAGCTCCACTAGCTGAACTTGGCGTGTGTTTTTTCCCCCTATTTTGTTTTGTTGCTCCCCTTTTGTAGAGCAATTTTTACTATCGGCCTCTGTATTTTGTTTTTCATTTTCGGATGGATTGGTTCGTTCGTGCGCTGTCCTTTACCGGTAGGCGAAGCCGTACACAAGGTGGGAAAAATTATGATCCGGAAGTTTATGGTTGCCTGCCCATTCGGTCGCACTCAGGGTTTGGTTTTTTGTGTATCCATCACCCCGGATGGATGCCGGAACTGCTCCGCACGCGGAAGCAGGAAACCCGACGAAAATCGATCGTTTTGGGTTGGGTGAAGTGAAAAATCAATTAACGGATACGATTTTAATGTACGTTTTTTATTTACATGACGATAACGCTTCATTGCTTGGCGGGCATTTTGGGACAGCATCGGATGGTCCAATAAAATATGAACAATCCAGCAGGAAAAGGCTCGAATTGCGCTCTTCGTTGACAGTAAAAGAATAAAAAACGGAACCCTTTGAAAGCTGGGTTAATTGAAAACCTAATGGGTGTCAATAAAATGTAACTCATCGCCGCATCGATCGCAATAAAATCTCTTCCCAGCAGATGATAAGGATAACGCAAACAGGGATACTGACGCCACCTCTGACGCCAAACAATTATCCATCCATTATTCCATCGATCGAGAAGTGTCACTTCAAGAAACAATATTGACTGTTTTATACCGCTGGGCAGCGAGAACCACTTGGCAACGGATCCCGATCGTTCGGTCCGCTCCCCACGCAAACTGGACGATGAAAAATGGCACCCATTTCCTGCGGTGGCCTGTGTGAGGAAAGTGTGTCCTCGAAAGCACCGAAACATGAGCAAAAAAAAAAAACACGCTTGTCGCCATTGCGTCGCGTAAATGGGTCACTGGGTGTGTGCCTTTGGCACGTTTGTTTCCTTCCTCGTTGCCCGTGCAGCGTGTTTCGGTTTATGATTTCACGTAAGCTCCTCGATCGCCCACGGTAGGTTTTGGCGGCACCGGCGGAGAGTAATGGCTCGGTACGGCGATGCTTACGAGCGGTACATGAGTACGCGCGCGTCGGTATAAATGATGGAGTGCCACCGGAAGTGGCCGGTGTGCGCTTACAGGATTAATCATAATGATAGCGAGCACATATAAATTTCTTCCTGCTTCGTTTCCGCCGTCAAGAGATCCCGCGGGGGAGGGGTTGCTGTTGCTTGATGCAAAGTACAATACAATTCTGCACTGAGTGGTATGCAGCGGTGCTACAAAGTGAAGGGCACTGAATGGACAATGAATGATGTTTGCGAAATAAACTAAAATGGATTATTTAAATGAAATGCTTATGAGTGCATGCAATATTCTACAAGCTAATTTTGTATAAAAATAGTTTAAAGATAGAATAGATTCTATTTAAGAAAGATTAATCGAACCCAATATTTTATGGCAACTACATTATTTTGGTGGGATCTGTATGAAGTTGTGCATTACGAGTTTCTATAGTATCGCGTGTTGTTTTCTTCAAACAGTGTCTCAACTTTAAGTTTTTTTAAATGTTAGATTGTGCTGAATATCTAGTTGGATCTGTAATTAAATGATCAGATTTTGCCTCAATTTATGGAAAGTTGACTGTGTTTTGTTAAGCCGTTTCCAGACGTACCGCCAATTTCGTATTTGGCGTTTGCCAATTTTGACAGCTGTGACGTCAGCAACTCGATACGAAAAAAAACCGATTCGCGCTCGAATTCGTTCACGGTGTGTGTATTTACTGCGAAAGGATTTGGCACTGCCAATTTGGCAAATAGTACAGTTTAGATGGTTGACATGCGGAGCTATATATATAACAGTTTCCATGCACGATTTTCACATATTTTGCGGAAACTGGCAGTAATACGTGTGGAAACGGATTTAACATGTAATTAATTATGCACAAAATAACTTTCCTGTTGCTAGTCAGAAGATAAGCATGAATAAAAACAATAACAAAGATGCTCCGGAGTCGAGCAGTTTGGCGCTGCGCGATTTTGGCAGATTTTGCAGAAACTGTGCTACTGTGCAGAACTGTGCAGAAACTGTGCGAGCGAAAATCGCAGCGTGAAATTGGCGGTACGTCTGGAAACGGCTTAACGTGATCCTGTACAAGAGAGTACCGTGCGATAAAAGTAAACGTTTTCTAGCCATACCTTTTGTCTGTTTAGTTTATGGCTGCTCTAAACAATTTCCTGGTATTTCTATATTGTAACGGAACATTTATGGGGAGATCGAGAACATCGAGAACAGAAAAATCTCCTTGAGACTTAAGGTAGGTCAAGATCACTTACTTCTATAGATGCAAAAAAATACATCAAAAGGTGATCTTCTTCGACTTTTTGGCCATATTTGGAGTTAAAGGTTTGTTTTCTAAGAGACTTCGAAAACTTATTGAAAGATTATGAAAATGATGTATTTTCCTCTCAAGCGGCGACAGTTGTTCAGGTTCTAGACGAGCATTTTGAGAGTAATTTATGGGACCAACGTGATGTGGTTCCAACACCATGAATAAGTCTCACAAAACAAATGAAACTAGCTTCCGTGTTCATTTTTAACCCATCTATATATTCCAGGGGTTTGGAAAAATAAGTCGCTAAACGAACAGCAACCATTAGCGCCATTATAACAGTTGCAGACTAATCTTTCTCTTTCTTCCTCTGTATGTACTCCGAGATGAAAAGCTTCATTATTGCTACCGTTTTTATTGTCGAATCTGCAGAAAAGCCTCACTTAATGGACCTCACGTATTATTTTTTGCTTAATTCCTCTGTTGTACGCCTGCAATGTAATGTCCAGCTTGGAGCGAACTTTCCCAACCACACACTGGCAGCCCGAAATCCGGCTAAGGGCACGTTCTGAAAACGCTTCAGCTTAGTGGAAATCATTCTCTTGTAACACCGTAGTTCGGAGTGTTGTTTATGTTATTCTCGCCTGTCGCCTATAACCGCCTTCCGCTTTCTACCGGAGCCATCGCATGGAGCAAGCTTAAAGTCCGTGGTAGCTCAGCCGGTGGATAACTCTGAACCACCCGAGCATTAATTGTCACCACTCGCTTCGCGGGTTCGTTTCTTCGCCTGCCTGGTGTTGCTCTTCTTCTACATTTCGCCTGCATCGTTTGGCTCGTGTTGGGAAGTGGGTTTTGTTTTGTTTTTATTTTTCCGACTCGCGTTTCGTAACGAGCCACACATTAACACAATTTTCCACTCGGTGATGATTACCGCGCGCGCGTGTGTTTCGCGCGTTACCGCGCGATATGGAGTCGTGTCGTTGCGAGCCATGTGGATTCCAAAGACTTGACGCTCCAGTTCCAAACGCCCCGGAGAACCTGTAACAAACGCTCCACGGAGAACCACTCCCAGCTGCGAAGGAACTCCACGCCTTGGTTTATCTTTCGCAGGAACACGCTGGATCAGGCGAAATTTATTTACGCTCTCTCCCCGCCGTGAAACACAAGCCCCACGGTCGGTCCGGGCTACCCGGACCTGATAGTATCAACAAATCGATCGCAATAACTGGTTCCTGATGGGTTTCTTGTTCGACGGTGTAGCAGCAGCAGTATCGTAGGCAAGTTATCACCATCTTGACGATGTTGATGTAGCAAAGCCACCGTCGGAGCTAACAGAACGTCTCGAATAACACCTCCAGTGCGTCTCCTGTGCGGGAGTTCGCTACGCGTAATGTCATGTCCTGCCACGATGACTCAACGCCGTGGACGTCATGCTCCACTCCCAGCACAGTATTCGTTGTTCCTACGGTGCGTTGTTGCCCTTCTGCACTGAGCACACGAACGAACGATTCCAATAGTCGAGTTTTGTGACGGGAGTTTCGGGTTTTAACCCACAGCGACATGCA
>KZ073144.1:245461-263063 GCA_002091845.1 Anopheles cracens
CAAGAATAAAGGAATAAAACCCTTTCGCAAAACGTCACCGCCATCGGCTCAAGGGACACGGTGAAACCCCCGTGTTTTCTTCCTCAGGGGAGCTGCTTCTTTCTTATCGTAGTGTATGGTAATTTTCTTTTTCTTCACTCTCCTCTCTCCCCCGGGAAGGAAAATCACAAAATCACGAAAGTGCAGTTTTGAATAATTTATCGTTTAGGTTTTTTTTATCCCCGGCTTCCCGGACGACGGGCGTTTTGTTGATGAAAATCTGTTAAGTGATTCGAGCGCGGAAATGTTTTGCCATTGCAGTGGAGGGGGAATTATGTGAGTTGAAAGGTCTGCCTGCTGCTTTCTGCAGTCGTGAAAAATGCATGAATGAAGGTGCTTTTAACGACGTTATAATTTTTGGGATTTCAATGCATCTATTTTTGATGTATGGTGGCATTCTAGTCTACTTCAGATATTGATCGCAATTTCCCAAATATTATCAACTTCGCTTCTTCTTTTAGGTACCAAGTCATTTTTATCATTTAATCCCGTCTGTTAACGACTTGATATACATACGACATTACTCTCTTAGAAATGACATCTAAGAATTGTCCATTTCGCAGCTCAGAGTAGGATTGACTACCAGACATAGTATACAACACATGAAAAGTAGGTCATAGATTTAAAACTACACCAGTTCTTTAGTAAATGTCTATTGATGTCAGTTCCTGGAAGATGGCTTTCTAGCCTACTTCAGATATTCATCGTAATTTCCCAAATATTATCAACTTCGCTTCTTCTTTTTGTTTCCAAGTCATTTTTTGTCATTAAATCTTGTCTGTCCAATGTTGCTGACTCGATATACATAAAACATTACTTTCTACGAAATGACATTTAGGATTTGTCAAACTGGCAGTTTCGAGTAGGATTGACTACCAGACATAGTATACAACACATAAAAAGTAGGTCAGGGATAGATTTAAGACTACACCAGTTCTTCAGTCGATGTCTATTGACGTCAGTTCCTGGAACATCCTAGTTCATATGTTTGCTGTACATGTATAACTTCAATCAATACACGATAAAAATGTCACATTATTATTGAGCAAGAAAATCGTTCTCTTCCAGTTCACTAATCAATACTTAATCGATCGAAAAGCGGGAATGCTCAATCCCCCGGGGTCGGCTAAGGTTGGCGACTAAATGTTTGTCCCCGAAGCCCAATACTGCTCCTGCTGCCGAAAAACTCCATCCTCGTGTGCGCGCGCGGGAAAAGTGGTCGGGTTTTGTTTGACAAACATAAATCTAAACCACCGGAGCCGGAGTTCGCCCCGTCTGGGACGGTCTTTGTTGGTCCGGTGCTCAAATTTCCCGACCACGGAAACCAGCGATCGTTTGAACAAAACACATTCCGAAACAGACGCTCTGTGGACGGCGCTGGCGGGCGAGATTTCTTTGTTCCGGTTCCGGACGTTTCACTATTTCACAACCACCAAAGCGTGAACATCCGCGGAATGGAGATGTTTCGATAAAAGCGATGACAGGTCCCAAAACTCGGTCAAGTCAGTTCATGCGACCGAATGTCTGCGGCACATCTGGACCGTTCCCTCGTTACGGACACAGTGTCTTCATCTGGTTCGCCTCAGGGACGCTCATCACGGGCGCGTCGCAGTTTTATTTCGCGGCGCTGCCAGTGGAAGTCTCTTCGTAATTCATCACGAGACTCTCTCTCTCTCTCTCCGTGTGTCAAACACGTGCACTTAGGCATTGGAGGATTAGCTCGTCTCTGGACCAACTCTCCGGACGGGAACTAAATTTATGGCCGAACGTGGAGCACACCATTGATTGCGAGCGACCGAAAGTTTTCAAATTACTCTTAATTTCCTGCTGGCTCGCTTTCCAAGGCCATGGCGGTAGTGCTCCAATGAGCTCACTCCCTGGTAGCGATTCCACGAACAGGACAAAAAGCCGCAGCCCCACAGTGGCAGTTGAAAGGATTCTTTGCGTAAAGTGAAAAGTGAATTTCCGGAAACCCGAAAAATACCATTGGCGCCAGCTCATCCAGAGCGTTTTCAATTACAGACAAAAAACTATAACCAAGAACACAACCACTAGTTCGAATTTTTCATTTTCCGCTCCGCCAAACGTTCCGCACGTTATTGAAACGTGAGACGGAAATTAAAAGAGCAAATTTCCACCAGTGAAACCAAGGAAAATAAATATCCAACGATATCTCGTCGCAGGAAGTTATCCCGCTTTACTACGGCTCTCTTCACGTGCATGACAATCAAACTTTTGTACTTGGGATTTTCCCGCATTTCCTGCAACGCTGGAAAGTTCGTTCCCTCGGCGAGCTGTCGAGTTAAATTGATTCCTCAACATTCGTGTCCTTCGCCTTACGGGAGAAGTGTTATAGTTTTTCCACATTTCCATACAAATATACACACACACACAAACCCTTATCGGAGACACTGTTCTTTGTGTTCCACCCCGCCAAGGGTGCTTGCGAGCAGAAAAAAGGGCAGTAAAAGTGAGCTGAAGGAAACTCGAGGAGCGCACAATACGTCATCGAGGAAGAACACGCACACTACTTGCGGGATGGAAGAAGCAGAAAAACGCGGAAAACCTAGGGGAACCAAAATCACAGCCCGTGGGTGGGGAAAACTATACCATATGAGTCAGTAGTGCCGCCCGTACATGTCCGTGCATAATCGGCCGCACCACGACACCATTTGTTCAAGCAGCGCCAGTGCATTCAAATATTCATTGAAAACCCAATTCAATTCACTCGTCCACTTCAGTCCACAAGACGGCGAAACGCAACTGCACCTTTCCCTGTGCACCGTTTCGCTGACGGAAAGGCGGAGCTCCCGGGGGGAAAATTATGTTCCAATAGTATAAACAGAAGGTTTCAGCGGAAGAAATTTCAAGATCAATACGGTTAGGGAAGCGATGTTTACAATCAAAACACGAATAATCGCCGCGCGATGAATTTTCACGGCCCGAAGGAGAGGGCGAGAGATTGGGAATCAAAATATTTTCCTTTCCTGTTTTGCTTTTCTCACCTCACCGATGTGCCATTGGCCATTGGAGATGCTGCTTCCCTTTTGGGAACCGATCAATCATACCTGGAGTGTCGGACGGAATCGATCTTGGACGTTCCAGATGATGTGAGAGATTTGGAAGGAATTCGTGACTTTACAATTTCTCTGACGGATATCAAATATCGAATATTAGAACATCGGAACTTATTTTTAGTGATGCACTCTTAGTACACGATTTCGGTCACTAATCTAACACTACCTTGTATTACATTGTTCAGCCGAATTACGAGGGAGGCATTCATACCATCCCAAAGTTATTAAGGCATCTGGAATCGTGTGTAAAACCGCACTTTATGCTTCCCGCCAGGTTCCGACGGTTATAAATGCACAAATTAACGGTAGACCTTGCCCGGACGGGCAGATGTCCATGTGTGTATGTTGCCCCCCACTCGTATTATACAATGGCATCTTCATCCGCAGCAGATCTTGAATCAGTAAATCGTGCGCTTTATGAAGCACCCCAAGGTTCTGGCGTTACGCTCGGAAGAACGCTACCTACGGCCTTTCCCACCGGGAGCGGGAGAAGATGGCCGTCTACCTACTGGAGCACTCGGCAACTGCGGGCCTGATCTTTGCCTGATCCACGTACCATCCATCGATCATTTAAACAAAACGCTCTATTACCTCACGCTGGTGGAGCCTCAGACTAGGGGCTGAAAGTTCTTTAGGAGCATTAGCCGGGCTGGGCGTTGACTCCCGGACTGCCCGGATGGGCATGTGTGGGGCGGGCGGGCGCTTTTTGTCTGGGAAAGGCGAATGGAGAAAGCATAACAACGAACCACAAAATAAAACCGGTTGCACCACCCGGCTGACCCTGCTACGCTGGGTGGACCCACGCCGGAATGGTACCGGAGGAAAGATCGTGCCGAGATCGTGCGAAGCTATTTGCTGCCCATTTATTGCTCTAATGGGTCCCGCTTATGAGCGGCGTCAGTGGTGGTGGTGGTGAAGACCCCATGTGCCGGTTCCATGTAAGGGGCGTCCGTGGCGTCCGTTACCTTTTCAGCTAAGGGAACGCACGTCTAGCCCGCTGGCGCTGTGATATTCGGGAATGCCCGATGTTGACGACGCTTCCAATGAAGATTATGATCGGAGGTGTCAAGAACTGTTCTCGTTGTTGCCCTGCGCCCGCTCGGTCTAATTGATTAACAGGGTTATTAATGGGGGAGGAGTCGCCGAGTTCGTGGGTCGAACGCCGAGACGTAATCAAGATGACTCGTGCGTCTAGTCTAGGCGGCGGTGTTGGTGCGTGGCTAAATCCCGAAATGAACTACTCGTGATCCACAACTACGGCGGCAGTGCGTTGGAGCATTTGGAGCTCCAACGTGACGCGAGCGGTCATCCCGTGCATGACGCTCACGATCGCCTTATCGCGAGGAGTGAAATCGACACACTGGTGACATTGTTTGCTCTCAGCTCATCCTCCATCGACGCTGCTTATCAACGTGGCGCACAAAGGTGCATAGAAAACTAAACTACCGTGCCTGCTCTAAACAAACATTGCCAATGCAGTGCGGACGATGTAACCAGATAGTAGTAGCGTAGGTCTGGTTGGTCTGGAGTCGTACGCCCGGAGTACGGAAGCAGCTGAGCCGCATGCTGATAAGCCCGGACCAATCGATCAATCATTGGCAAACGTGCGATTGTGCTACAACGATGAGAAGGCGGAGATGAACGGCGCTTTACGAGTCATTTGTTTTGCAACATGCTAGAGACAACATGGGTGATTTGAGCCGTTATCTGTCGTATTATGAAATGTGTGTTCAATTGGCCTGCACACTCCAAGGTTAAATGCGACTGGCGGGATGGATGTGGTGCTCCGGGATGTGCTTTGGATTGAATTTGAGGGAATATTGTATACGTTTTCTTGAAGGTCATGAATCCTTTTCAAGTGGCCCGAGTTATACGCGAATTAAATACAAAGTAGGACATTAAAAATCTTCAAAAATTGTGGTCCAGACTCAAAGTTAAGAGGTTGTGTAACACAGATTACCATTTGTTCAAGCAGCGCCAGTGCATTCAAATATTCATTGAAAACCCAATTCAATTCACTCGTCCACTTCAGTCCACAAAACGGCGAAACGCAACTGCACCTTTCCCTGTGCACCGTTTCGCTGACGGAAAGACGGAGCTCCCGGGGGGAAAATTATGTTCCAATAGTATAAACAGAAGGTTTCAGCGGAAGAAATTTCAAGATCAATACGGTTAGGGAAGCGATGTTTACAATCAAAACACGAATAATCGCCGCGCGATGAATTTTCACGGCCCGAAGGAGAGGGCGGGAGATTGGAAATCAAAATATTTTCCTTTCCTGTTTTGCTTTTCTCACCTCACCGGTGTGCCATTGGCCATTGGAGATGCTGCTTCCCTTTTGGGAACCGATCAATCATACCTGGAGTGTCGGACGGAATCGATCTTGGACGTTCCAGATGATGTGAGAGATTTGAAAGGAATTCGTGACTTTACAATTTCTCTGACGGATGTCAAATATCGAATATCGGAATATTGAAACTTATTTTCAGTGATGCGCTCTTAGTACACGATTTCGGTCGCTAATCGAACACTACCTTGTACTACATTGTTCACCCAAATTACGAGGGAGGCATTCATACCATCCCAAAGTTATGAAGGCATCTGGAATAGTGTGTAAACCCGCACTTTATGCTTCCCGCCAGGTTCCGACGGTTATAAATGCACAAATTAACGGTAGACCTTGCCCGGACGGGCAGATGCCCATGTGTGTATGTTGCCCCCCACTCGTATTATACAATGGCATCTTCATCCGCAGCAGATCTTGAATCAGTAAATCGTGCGCTTTATGAAGCACCCCAAGGTTCTGGCGTTACGCTCGGAAGAACGCTACCTACGGCCTTTCCCACCGGGAAGGGGGGAGAAGATGGCCGTCTACCTATTGGAGCACTCGGCAACTGCGTGCCTGATCTTTGCCTGATCCACGCACCATCCATCGATCATTTAAACAAAACGCTCTATTACCTCACGCTGGTGGAGCCTCAGACTACGGGCTGAAAGTTCTTTAGGAGCATTAGCCGGGCTGGGCGTTGACTCCCGGACTGCCCGGATGGGCATGTGTGGGGCGGGCGGGCGCTTTTTGTCTGGGAAAGGCGAATGGAGAAAGCATAACATCGAACCACAAAATAAAACCGGTTGCACCACCCGGCTGACCCTGCCACGCTGGGTGGACCCACGCCGGAATGGTACCGGAGGAAAGATCGTGCCGAGATCGTGCGAAGCTATTTGCTGCCCATTTATTGCTCTAATGGGTCCCGCTTATGAGCGGCGTCAGTGGTGGTGGTGGTGAAGACCCCATGTGCCGGTTCCATGTAAGGGGCGTCCGTGGCGTCCGTTACCTTTTCAGCTAAGGGAACGCACGTCTAGCCCGCTGGCGCTGTGATATTCGGGAATGCCCGATGTTGACGACGCTTCCAATGAAGATTATGATCGGAGGTGTCAAGAACTGTTCTCGTTGTTGCCCTGCGCCCGCTCGGTCTAATTGATTAACAGGGTTATTAATGGGGGAGGAGTCGCCGAGTTCGTGGGTCGAACGCCGAGACGTAATCAAGATGACTCGTGCGTCTAGTCTAGGCGGCGGTGTTGGTGCGTGGCTAAATCCCGAAATGAACTACTCGTGATCCACAACTACGGCGGCAGTGCGTTGGAGCATTTGGAGCTCCAACGTGACGCGAGCGGTCATCCCGTGCATGACGCTCACGATCGCCTTATCGCGAGGAGTGAAATCGACACACTGGTGACATTGTTTGCTCTCACCTCATCCTCCATCGACGCTGCTTATCAACGTGGCGCACAAAGGTGCATAGAAAACTAAACTATCGTGCCTGCTCTAAACAAACATTGCCAATGCAGTGCGGACGATGTAACCAGATAGTAGTAGCGTAGGTCTGGTTGGTCTGGAGTCGTACGCCCGGAGTACGGAAGCAGCTGAGCCGCATGCTGATAAGCCCGGACCAATCGATCAATCATTGGCAAACGTGCGATTGTGCTACAACGATGAGAAGGCGGAGATGAACGGCGCTTTACGAGTCATTTGTTTTGCAACATGCTAGAGACAACATGGGTGATTTGAGCCGTTATCTGTCGTATTATGAAATGTGTGTTCAATTGGCCTGCACACTCCAAGGTTAAATGCGACTGGCGGGATGGATGTGGTGCTCCGGGATGTGCTTTGGATTGAATTTGAGGGAATATTGTATACGTTTTCTTGAAGGTCATGAATCCTTTTCAAGTGGCCCGAGTTATACGCGAATTAAATACAAAGTAGGACATTAAAAATCTTCAAAAATTGTGGTCCAGACTCAAAGTTAAGAGGTTGTGTAACACAGATTGATGATGCCAATTCACCAATAATTGCGAAACGCTCTTATTACAGGTGTTTTACGCATACTTATGTATCCAATATGGAAATCAGTGAACTCCACATCCGGAACTGTCCCCATTTCACGAACCAGATGGCTGACGACCCATTCGTGTCCTGTTTTTTCTCAGCGTTTTGTGCCGTGTGCCTCCCCGTTTTATCTTCACACACCGTTTTGCATATACGTGATCGGAATGTTACGATCGACATTCGATGCCTCCAAGCGGGCCAGACGGAATGTGATAATCGGTGGAATGCCATCCGTGACGTACCAGTGTGCGTGTGTGTGTGTGGTTATCGGGTAATCGGGCCTTTCGATAACGGTGCGTGCGGAATGAGTGTTTGACATATTTGTCATTTCTTTTCGTCAAGCCTACAGCGTCGCAGGTTCATTCTCCACCATCTGAATCGAACGCTCATCGAACGCCGATCAAGTGTGAAGTGTATGCGCGCGTCTGTGTATGTGTACGATTGCTTTCGGGTGCGTTCTTTCGGCGCAGGAGCACATTAAACAGTACAAACAGAACCGACCCGCGATCGTTTGATGCATACGGAATGTACACACGATCGCGCACACGTTATTGACCTCGTGCGAGCGAGATAGCAGACGCACGGTGGAGATGCGCACCGGCCGCGGTTAGTGACCGGGTGATTTGTAGAAAGAAAAAGGCTGGCTTCGTTTTCCCTACCGTAAACCTCCGCCACGGACACGATCGCCATGACAATCGCATATTGACAGTGCTCAAAATGCCTAACCACTTGGATCGTTCGCTTTCGTTCCGTTTCGTTCCTCCGGGTAAACAGCGGAACACCCCGGGCGATCAATAATGTAAGTCATTTAACCGACCAAACACGTGCTTCGAGTGCTTGCTCCCGGTGCCGCACGGTGTTCCATATCGGACCGTCGTGGTCGTCCAGAGCCGTGGTAGGAACGTTTTTGGACATCAACCGCACCTCGAGCGGTTCCCCAAAAATGGGGAACAGGAGAGGTGGGTTTTCTATTTTTGAGGCTAGCTTCCGTGGGACACTGGAAAGTGTCAATAACCTGATATGGGGATGCCCTAGTAGACCGTTTTTGGCAAACGTGACGTGGTCGTGACGTTTGGGACCAAAAATTCCCGTTCACTAAAACATATTCTTAAAAGCATGTACACATTTGAAACATTTCCAAGAACACCAGCACCTTTTTGGCACGCTCTTTGTAGCATCATCCGGCCGGTACAAACAATGGTTCCATCGCCAAACATAACTCTAGACTGACGTTTTTATTGATTATTGTACCGACAATGTTGGTCTTAGTGTGTGCGTGCGCCATGCCATATGGTCATTAGATACGGGCACGCGCTTTTTATTCCGCCCAGCGTACAACCCAACCCAGCGAAGATCGGCATACCTAGCCAGACCTAGATACCTTCATCGCCAACCAACGCCAGCGGAAAAGAGCGACATGTGACGGTTCATTGACGGTGAACGCAATATTTGCATAACCTCAGAGCGGGGAGCTGGAACGTTTGTTGACAAATTGGTGCCGGGTGTGCGGAAGTCAACTTTGCTAGCCTCATTCTCGGCCGTGAGTTGTTTTAGGCCTAAAAGGTTTAGGTTGATCTGGGTTTTGGCAAGTTAGGACAAGTTGGCAAGAAGTGATTGGTGTGGTGTCGAGACTCATTCCACTCTTCAAGTCCCGTCAGAATGAAAAGTGTCTTCGAAAATGTCATATCATAACAAGCTTAATAATTCCCATTTGTGTAGCTTTCATTCCCAAACCCCTAACGACAACATGCATTTCAAAGATGCACAAGGCCCGGACGGTCTTCCCTTCCATCCCAACCTTATGCCGGCAAGTTAACAGATCGTCTCCAATAGTGGAGAGAAATTGCAGCAATATATCACCACGACCTCCCATATGGCACGGCGTCGCCTGGGGGACATGTAGTGGATCAGCCAATCTCATCGCATCTTCCATCTGAAGAGCTGACATACTGCAACCTTCCCCGGCAGATCCGCCCGAAGGCTAAAGACACCAAACAAAACACACGAAGTTTTCGTTTCATGTTGAAAGCGATTCCTGTGGGGAGTACCAGTTCCGACGGCCGCCGTCGCCGGAATCGAAATCGTTACAACAAATCACGAAAATATGATAAATATATTTCCCTCTCATCTTCTCATCTGGTCCGCTCCGAGACGGTGCGGTTGTGGCGTAACAGTGGCATTTAGAGATACACACCCCGACCCGAAACCGATGCTCCTGCATTCCGGCACCGTTTCAGACGGGAGAGATGCATCTCAATGCTACGCAGGCAGATGCACGATGTCAGAAGATTGGAATCACCGGCATCATCGTGATCTTCTCCCGCATGTCCCGGTTTCTTCGGTGGATGCAGCGGAGTACGAGTTCGGCTTGGGATTCTCCAAAAATCAACAAATAATCAACCAGCCCGACAAGGGCAACCGTTGGGGCTATAACACAGCTCCCTGGATCGGCTTCATCGTTAACGGCGCGAAGTTCCGGACAGCACGGTAGCACGGTTGGCAGTGTCGACAATTTTGAATGACTTGACCCGAAACAGGAGGAGCAGCTCCGCCCATCTGCCACATCCTCTGGCCCATCTAGCAACGGGGTGGACAATGTTTGCGCTTTAACGCACATTTACCGGGGAAACGCGCGTAAACACGCGGGGAATCTCCTTCCCACGCAAGGGCGCGCCGCGGCGCCACGCCAACGGTGCTGTGCGTGGTCGTGGGGCGATGTGATGACGACAGCGCCATGTCGAAGTTTTTCGGATGCAGTGCATGCCGCCGAGCGACGTTCCGAGGGAGTACGAAAAGCAAGAAATAAACTTCCGAACGAAGAACTTATCTCCTTGAGCGGTCTCACGGTTGGGTTGAGCGTCATATATAGCCCCAAGATATGGCGCGTACGATAGGGGGTGTCTGGAATACCCAGGGCCTGGGATAGGGCCGTATATGCGGTCCAAGGATCCTCCGTGAATGAATGAGACCGTGGCAGCACAATTACAGCGGTGCAACAGTTGTGTGTTCTTCCGAGCGTGGTCTACTTGGGCCCTGCTTCTCAATCGGCTGTCCACACCGTCGCCCGGAGGCTACATGGCACCCAGACTCCTCACGTGCACGTGTACCCAAGATTCTTTGATGTGATGGTAGTCTTTCTTTCGTCTTCCCTTTTCTTCTACGTGCGTTGCAGACGATGTTGTGCTGCGAAGTTTCGCCCTTTCGCCATTAATGCTGGCGTATGGGTTTTTGCTTGTTCCGTCGCTTGTCCCAGGAAGTAAAGTTTTTCCTCCCACTCGCCCCTACCGATCATCAAGAACCGCCTCCTAACGATAATCATGCGCCGCCGTTCTCGTTACGAAAATGTTTGTGTGCCCGACTAGGACGCGCCATGACTGAAGTTAGCGGACCTCAACACCTTTCGACGATGTAATGATGGTATAGACATATCATTATCACCCAATCGACATGTGACACGTACATCGTGGAGTAGATTGTGCCGTGCTTGGCGTGATTCCGGTTGTCCCCTATCGACCTCTCCCTAATGTCCGCCTTATCTTGACGCGTTTTGTAAAGCTAGACTTATCGGTCGTGCTTCTTCAATTTCAACAACTAAAAACCGTGTCCAGCGCTCGCTTACCAGCTCCATCGGGCGTTTATGCAAACACCCACGACTGTTTACGCGGCCCTCCCAATCGGAAATGTCTGTGACCCGAAAGGCGAGCGCGTAAGTTTTGCAATTGTTATTTTCCTCGCAGTTGTTTTATGGCCCAGTTGGTCCGGCCACACAACGCGGAACGGCAGATGTTTCTCAAAGTTGGGCATCGAACGGCGCTCGATGGAAAATGGTTTGCGTTGTGTTTTTTCTCGTGCTGCCGACGAAGACGGGCATCCGTCCTGGGGCTTTACCTTGATGCAATAAATAAACAAGAATCTGTTCCGGCTGGAGCACGGCGAGTATTGGAAAATCATAAACACAGTCAACCCCAGACGGGAAGAATTTCAACGTGGCGTACTGACGGTCTGCTGTCAGACCTTTTTATTTGCATAATGATTTATGGACGTACGGATGCCAAAGCAGCCGGCCGTTCTGCCGGCAATCGGTTCCTGCTTTCCATTCTTGCTCCATCTTGCCCTCGTGAGTCGCAATTGCATCACTCCCTGGTTAGATCACGCGTAGAGCGCTGATCACTAATGCAAAGAATGATGGCACGATCGCGCGAAAGCGTACGGAAACCAGGTAATAAAGATGACTCATACACAGTCTATCTTGGAGATAAAAGTAATGGCAAAAACCTTGAACTTATTATGGACATTGGAAAGTCCTCGTAAAACATGTCTGGGTGATCTAGACTGAACGAATTCCGCGATATTGAGCGATGCCCCAACGTTGGAGCAACCATTCCATTGTTTAACAATAAAAACAGACATTTACTTTTCTCAATTCCGTAATCCAATCACGACTTCAATCGGCGCTCCCTTCCATTGTCCGTTCGACGCCGTTGGACATCACAAAAACAAAAAAAAAACAGAAGGCAGAGTGTTTTCTAATCTTGTACGTAAAATGTGATGCCCTCAACGACATTACCATAATCCCTTACAAAAACACAATAGCGCCAACCGAAGGGGCTTTATCTTAACCTCGACCATGACGATCGTTGGAGGGCTGTCGGTGAAGGCCCAGCCCGGAAGATCTGGTACTGGCGCAGAGGTTTCAACTCCAATTCGCCGCCACCCCTTCGGCAACATGCCTGCTGACATCATTTCTGACCGTTGACCGACCCGAGCTCGAACTAGCTCGTTCGTTTGCCTTGGATGGCATCTTCCAATCGATCACTCGATCACCCCTGCCCGACTGCTCTGATTCGCGCGCACCATCCCGAATGGCGGCACACGATCGTCGATTAACATTTCAATCAAATTGATTCTAATCGAACCCACGGTCGAACGCGAAGCTCAAGTTTCACGAGCGACCATCTTCGCGTTGCTTTGAACTTTCGGCGGGAGGCCGCCATGCAGGAAGCCTAGCCTGGTCGTTGTGCACCATCGCTGAAGACATCGGCTCCAAACGAGATTCTAATGCGCACCGATCGTCGCCGTCGTTGACGGACCTTCGCGGCTGGATGTAAATTAACTGAGCAAACAGGGTCCGGTGGATGGAGTGTTGAGTGAGATAAAAATAAAGCGAATAAGCGCGAACAACACGCATCCATCAAGTTGACGAGGAACTGGGGCTGGTGGTGGTCAAGGTGACGAAGACGTCACTCCGGAGACGTCGCCTTTGGAGGGGAGAGCCGTGATACGGAGCGTGAGTCAATGGTATCTGACCAGTGTGTCAGGGGGTGGTGCCAGCAGCCTTATCGTGTTACATCATACCGTCTGATGAAGGTGATCTACACACACGTCAGCTTTTTGAATGGGTCTTCCATCTACGCCAGTCTGACTTCATCTCTTCCTTGGGATATATTAATAGATTTGAAGCTTGTTGGAATGAATTGGGCGTTCTAGACGAAAAATGTGTCCCAACCACGTACTTCGCATGATCAACAAATAAGACAAACGTTGTCCTAAGAGAAGGTTGTTGGAAGTAAACATTCTAACCCCGGATCCACAAGCCTACAATGTCCATCGTAATCGTCTCGACTGCATTTCTGACATCACCGGATAATCTCCTACAGCGTTGTGTATAAACTCTCCAAGTCAAAGGTTAGCATGTGTACTTCCATTAGACGCTTATCGCGGGCTAAGCAATCTAATCGATGCATACTTCGATTCACCCTCTCACTCTGATCGCAGTGCATCAGACTACCATCACCCGCTTTGGACGAACGCGCAACACGGAATTAAAATCGTGTTCGATCAACACGATACGACCGACCAGCTTGAATCGGACAAAGGGCGCCACCTACGGGGAAGTTCGTATCCGCTTCTTCTTCACCTCCGAACCGCCGACATTCCCAGCCATTTGCGTTTGGAATTCATAATCAATCGGAGAATGCAAATGTTTTGCTATTCTCCAGCTCCCTGCACTGGACGGAGGGATTTGTACATTGGCCCATTGATTGGATGGCGTCAGGGGATTTCTAAATGGTAAATGGAAAAGAATTCGATTCGTCCGCGTGCGTGAGTGTCATCACCCCCGGTTGTGTGGTTGATTCATCGCGGACACCACGGGAATGCATCGTTATGAATTCTAATTGGCCGACACGCCCGGGCCCCGGATGTGTGGAGTGTTCCCAAGTACAAAAGTTTGATTGTCATGCACGTGAAGAGAGCCGTAGTAAAGCGGGATAACTTCCTGCGACGAGATATCGTTAGATATTTATTTTCCTTGGTTTCACTGGTGGAAATTTGCTCTTGTAATTTCCGGCTCACGTTTCAATAACGTGCGGAACGTTTGGCGGAGCGGAAAATGAAAAATTCGAACTAGTGGTTGTGTTTTTGGTTATAGTTTTTTGTCTGTAATTGAAAACGCTCTGGATGAGCTGGCGCCAATGGTATTTTTCGGGTTTCCGGAAATTCACTTTTCACTTTACGCAAAGAATCTTTTCAACTGCCACTGTGGGGCTGCGGCTTTTTGTCCTGTTCGTGGAATCGCTACCAGGGAGTGAGCTCATTGGTGCACTACCGCCATGGCCTTGGAAAGCGAGCCAGCAGGAATTGGCCGACACGCCCGGGCCCCGGATGTGTGGAGTGTTTGACGAGTTCATTAGGCGAAATTATTCATCACTGTGTGCTTGTTGTAACAGATGGGAAATGAAGGTGAAAAATGAAGAAAACACCTGTGTGTGGAGTTTGAAATGAGGTTTATCGACGTTACACGCGCAACTAGTTTAGAGCTAGTCTTTATAGCAACTAGCAACTAGTTTATCCAATGCTGGCATACTTTTGTGATGCTTTCAAATGTTTTTTTCTCTTATAAAGTTTAAACAATTGCATTGTACAATTGTATGCTAATACTTTAAATAAGTGGGAAAAACTATCGAATTTAAACGTTAGTTATACAAAAATTGGTTTATGGAATGTTATAGGTTGTCTTTATAGCAACTAATTGAATGGAATGAAGTAGACAATAGCTCTTGTATTAGTTTAGTTTTTTCCAATTCATCTTGTAGGAGACCTTTTGTTAAATTACGTATTATATTCATTTTATTTTTTTAGCTTTTTTACTTGTATCTGTAAGGTAATCTTCATGGCTTCATAAGCCGAACTTAGCTGGATTTATATCTTATTCTTCTTTTCTTTGCATACAGAAACGTTCATAAAAGCAGCCATGGGCCCATCCTCTACATTTAACCACTTCCATTTACGATCCATTCTGACGGACAGCTGTGAATTATGGTTTGCCACTTGAGCTCATCCCCAGGTTAAAAAAGAGGATGAGGGGAGCGGGGGGGACCATTTTTAAGGAGTTCCTCAAAACGCTCAAGCCAACTTTGCTGCCGCTCCTTAACCACCGGTCGCTCCGTTACTTGACCCGAGTCGGAAAAATTTGGCTATCGCAGGCCTATGATCACTTCGTCAGCGAAACTCTGCCAAACCCGAAAGCAGGAATCGCTCATACACTCGGCATAAGCTCATACACTCGGCTATCGTGCTTTTTGGCAAAACAAAAAAAAAACAAACCGAATGAACCAGGTTTCCCTTGGTCTCCTGGTCTCTTGGGGGTCTTCTGGGTCGAACGCACCGGGCGGCTCGAAGTATAAGCCCGTGAAATATTTTGAAAACGCTCTGGATGAGCTGGCGCCAATGGTATTTTTCGGGTTTCCGGAAATTCACTTTTCACTTTACGCAAAGAATCTTTTCAACTGCCACTGTGGGGCTGCGGCTTTTTGTCCTGTTCGTGGAATCGCTACCAGGGAGTGAGCTCATTGGTGCACTACCGCCATGGCCTTGGAAAGCGAGCCAGCAGGAAATTAAGAGTAATTTGAAAACTTTCGGTCGCTCGCAATCAATGGTGTGCTCCACGTTCGGCCATAAATTTAGTTCCCGTCCGGAGAGTTGGTCCAGAGATGAGCTAATCCTCCAAGTGCACGTGTTTGACACACGGAGAGAGAGAGAGTCTCGTGATGAATTACGAAGACACTTCCACCAGCAGCGCCGCGAAATAAAACTGCGACGCGCCCGTGATGAGCGTCCCTGAGGCGAACCAGATGAAGACACTGTGTCCCTAGCGAGGGAACGGTCCAGATGTGCCGCAGACATTCGGTCGCATGAACTGACTTGACCGAGTTTTGGGACCTGTCATCGCTTTTATCGAAACATCTCCATTCCGCGGATGTTCACGCTTTGGTGGTTGTGAAATAGTGAAACGTCCGGAACCGGAACAAAGAAATCTTTGCCTGCTCGAAAATGTGCCGCCCTCTGCACAGGTTCGTTGGTATCGACCCGAGATTTTGTTTTTAATTACACACAGTTTGGATTGCTAGCGAGAGAGAGAGAGAAAAAAAACGCTGATTTGATGTTTTGTTTTCATAATATTGACCAGGTTGTGTTCGCAGTGAATATCGGACCAACAAAGACCGTCCCAGACGGGGCGAACTCCGGCTCCGGTGGTTTAGATTTATGTTTGTCAAACAAAACCCGACCGCTTTTCCCGCGCGCGCACACGAGGATGGAGTTTTTCGGCAGCAGGAGCAGTATTGGGCTTCGGGGACAAATATTTAGTCGCCAACCTTAGCCGACCCCGGGGGAGTGAGCATTCCCGCCTTTCGATCGATTAAGTATTGATTAGTGAACTGGAAGAGAGCGATTTTCTTGCTCAATAATAATGTGACATTTTTATCGTGTATTGATTGAAGTTATACATGTACAGCAAACATATGAACTAGGATGTTCCAGGAACTGACGTCAATAGACATCGACTGAAGAACTGGTGTAGTCTTAAATCTATCCCTGACCTACTTTTTATGTGTTGTATACTATGTCTGGTAGTCAATCCTACTCGAAACTGCCAGTTTGACAAATCCTAAATGTCATTTCGTAGAAAGTAATGTTTTATGTACATCGAGTCAGCAACATTGGACAGACAAGATTTAATGACAAAAAACGACTTGGAAACAAAAAGAAGAAGCGAAGTTGATAATATTTGGGCAATTACGATGAATATCTGAAGTAGGCAAGAAAGCCATCTTCCAGGAACTGACATCAATAGACATTTACTAAAGAACTGGTGTAGTTTTAAATCTGTGACCTACTTTTCATGTGTTGTACACTATGTCTTGTAGTCAATCCTACTATGAGCTGCGAGATGGACAATTCTTAAATGTCATTCCGAAAAAAGACCTCCAAAGACGATGCCTGTGGCATTTTTCAGCCTGCACACTATAATTTGAGCAAATATTCATCCGAATAGAATGGTGTCTTTTTCTCAAATGCAGCCCTGCGTGCCACGACATTCGTACAGAAGAATAGAAGAAGAATGGCAGATGCACAATGCATAAGACAGCATTTTGCAGGTTCCATTAAAAGAAAAACTGCAACATTCTTTCACTGTGATGTAGCAACTTTCAGTGCAGAACAAAACATGAACTGTTAATATGCAAAAATTATCGGGAAGACAGAGAGAGAAACAGGGAGAACCATAAAACCATCATCGTAGAACGTCGTTAAAAGCACCTTCATTCATGCATTTTTCACGACTGCAGAAAGCAGCAGGCAGACCTTTCAACTCACATAATTCTCCCTCCACTGCAATGGCAAAACATTTCCGCGCTCGAATCACTTAACAGATTTTCATCAACAAAACGCCCGTCGTCCGGGATGCCGGGGGAAAAAAACCTAAACGATAAATTATTCAAAACTGCACTTTCGTGATTTTGTGATTTTCCTTTCTTTAAATGGTTCGATAAAGTTATATTTAAGCACTTATATTAATTTTTTGGTGCATACAAATACAATATTATTATCACGTCTCATGCAACTGTCATTTTCAAGATGCTGTCACATGTTTTGTTTATTTTTTTGACAGCTGTCAAGACATTTAGTATAAAGCTGAATTACCATACACTACGATAAGAAAGAAGCAGCTCCCCTGAGGAAGAAAACACGGGGGTTTCACCGTGTCCCTTGAGCCGACGACGGTGACGTTTTGCGAAAGGGTTTTATTCCTTTATTCTTG
>KZ073144.1:263073-278247 GCA_002091845.1 Anopheles cracens
TGCATGTCGCTGTGGGTTAAAACCCGAAACTCCCGTCACAAAACTCGACTATTGGAATCGTTCGTTCGTGTGCTCAGTGCAGAAGGGCAACAACGCACCGTAGGAACAACGAATACTGTGCTGGGAGTGGAGCATGACGTCCACGGCGTTGAGTCATCGTGGCAGGACATGACATTACGCGTTACGAACTCCCGCACAGGAGACGCACTGGAGGTGTTATTCGAGACGTTCTGTTAGCTCCGATGGTGGCTTTGCTACATCAACATCGTCAAGATGGTGATAACTTGCCTACGATACTGCTGCTGCTACACCGTCGAACAAGCAACCCATCAGGAACCAGTTATTGCGATCGATTTGTTGATACTATCAGGTCCGGGTAGCCCGGACCGACCGTGGGGCTTGTGTTTCACGGCGGGGAGAGAGCGTAAATAAATTTCGCCTGATCCGACGTGTTCCTGCGAAAGATAAACCAAGGCGTGGAGTTCCTTCGCAGCTGGGAGTGGTTCTCCCAGCGTTTGTTACAGGTTCTCCGGAGGCGGTTGGAACTGGAGCGTCAAGTCTTTGGAATCCACATGGCTCGCAACGACACGACTCCATATCGCGCGGTAACGCGCGAAACACACGCGCGCGCGGTAATCATCACCGAGTGGAAAATTGTGTTAATGTGTGGCTCGTTACGAAACGCGAGTCGGAAAAATAAAAACAAAACAAAACCCACTTCCCAACACGAGCCCAACGATGCAGGCGAACTGTAGAAGAAGAGCAACACCAGGCAAGCGAAGAAACGAACCCGCGAAGCGAGTGGTGACAATTAATGCTCGGGTAGTTCAGAGTTATCCACCGGCTGAGCTACCACGGACTTTAAGCTTACTCCATGCGATGGCTCCGGTAGAAAGCGGAAGGCGGTTATAGGCGACAGGCGAGAATAACATAAACAACACTCCGAACTACGGTGTTACAAGAGAATGATTTCCACTAAGCTGAAGCGTTTTCAGAACGTGCCCTTAGCCGGATTTCGGGCTGCCAGTGTGTGGTTGGGAAAGTTCGCTCCAACCTGGACATTACATTGCAGGCGTACAACAGAGGAATTAAGCAAAAAATAATACCTCACCATTAAGTGAGGCTTTTCTGCAGATTCGACAATAAAAACGGTGGCAATAATGAAGCTTTTCATCTCGGAGCACATACAGAGGAAGAAAGAGAAAAATTAGTCTGCAACTGTTGTAATGGCGCTAATGGTTGCTGTTCGTTTAGCGACTTATTTTTCCAAACCCCTGGAATATATAGATGGGTTAAAAATGAACACGGAAGCTAGCTTCATTTGTTTTGTGAGACTTATTCATGGTGTTGGAACCACATCACGTTGGTCCCATAAATTGCTCCCAAAATGGTCGTCTAGAACCTGAACAACTGTCGCCGCTTGAGAGGAAAATACATCATTTTCATAATCTTTCAATAAGTTTTCGAAGTCTCTTAGAAAACAAACCTTTAACTCCAAATATGGCCATAAAGTCGAAGAAGATCACCTTTTGATGCATGTTTTTGCATCTATAGAAGTATGTTGTTATCTTGACCTACCTTAAGTCTCAACGAGATTTTTCAGTTAACAATGTTCTCGATCTCCGCATAAATGTTCAATTACAATACATAAATACTTGGAAATTGTTTAGAGTAGCCATAAACTAAACAGACAAAAGGTATAGCTGGGAAACGTTTACTTTTATAGCACGGTGCTCTCTTGTGCAGGATGACGTAACTAAAAACAGTCAACTTTCCATAAATTGAGGCAAAATCTGATCATTTATTTACAGATCCAACTAGATATGCAGCACAATCTAACATTTTTTAAAACTTAAAGTTGAGACACTGTTTGAAGAAAACAACACGCGATACTATAGAAACTCGTAATGCACAACTTCATACAGATCCCACCAAAATAATGTAGTTGCCATAAAATATTGGGTTCGATTAATCTTTCTTAAATAGAATCTATTCTATCTTTAAACTATTTTTATACAAAATTAGCTTGTAGAATATTGCATGCACTCATAAGCATTTCATTTAAATAATCCATTTTAGTTTATTTCGCAAACATCATTCATTGTCCATTCAGTGCCCTTCACTTTGTAGCACCGCTGCATACCACTCAGTGCAGAATTGTATTGTACTTTGCATCAAGCAACAGCAACCCCTCCCCTCTCCCGCGGGATCCCTTGACTGCGGAAACGAAGCAGGAAGAAATTTATATGTGCTCGCTATCATTATGATTAATCCTGTAAGCGCACACCGGCCACTTCCGGTGGCACTCCATCATTTATACAGACGCGCGCGTACTCATGTACCGCTCGTAAGCATCGCCGTACCGAGCCATTACTCTCCTCCGGTGCCGCCAAAACCTACCGTGGGCGATCGAGGAGCTTACGTAAAATCATAAACCGAAACACGCTGCACGGGCAACGAGGAAGGAAACAAACGTGCCAAAGGCACACACCCAGTGACCCATTTTCGCGACGCAATGGCGACAGGAGTGCTTTTTTTTGCTCATGTTTCGGTGCTTTCGAGGACACACTTTCCTCACACAGGCCACCGCAGGAAATGGGTGCCATTTTTCATCGTCCAGTTTGCGTGGGGAGCGGACCGAACGATCGGGATCCGTTGCCAAGTGGTTCTCGCTGTCCAGCGGTATAAAACAGTCAATATTGTTTCTTGAAGTGACACTTCTCGATCGATGGAATAATGGATGGATAATTGTTCGGCGTCAGAGGTGGCGTCAGTATCCCTGTTTGCGTTATCCTTATCATCTGCTGGGTTAGAGATTTTATTGCGATCGATGCGGCAATGAGTTAGCTTTTACTGACACCCATTAGGTTTTCAATTAACCAAGCTTTCAAAGGGTTCCGTTTTATATATTGTTACTGTCCACAAAGAACGCAATTCGAGCCTTTTCCTGCTGGATTGTTCATATTTTATTGGACCATCCGATGCTGTCCCAAAATGCCCGACAAGCAATGAAGCGTTATCGTCATGTAAATAAAAAAGCTACGTTAAAATCGTATCTGTTAATTGATTTTTCACTTCACCCAACCCAAAACGATCGATTTTCGTCGGGTTTCCTGCTTCCGCGTGCAGAGCAGTTCCGGCATCCATCCGGGGTGATGGATACACAAAAAACCAAACCCTGAGTGCGACCGAATGGGCAGGCAACCATAAACTTCCGGATCATAATTTTTCCCACCCTGTGTACGGCTTCGCCTACCGGTAAAGGACAGCGCACAAACGAACCAATCCATCCGAAAATGAAAAACAAAATACAGAGGCCGATAGTAAAAACTGCTCTACAAAAGGGGAGCAACAAAACAAAACAGGGGAAAAAACACACGCCAAGTTCAGCTAGTGGCGCTCGGAAAGGGAGACGATCATAAAATCGTTTATCAGAACCACAAGAATCAAATTAACCTAAATACGCCCTGTCAGCTCGGCTAGGTGTTTGTCGACCGCTTTATTTTTCCGCTCGGGAGCGCTTTTCGTGTTCGCGTTCTCCAAAGAACATGGCGGTGTTGTTACTTCCGTGTGTATTACTGTGTGTTACTTCCGCGTGGGAAGCCGGGGGAGCTTCCGAGTCGCGTATTGCGCACGAATTGCGGCACCGTCCCCATCGGGCTGCTCAATAAATCGCATTACGGCCACTGAAGAAAGGGTGCGAGATTTATTTTCCATTTGGCAGGTTCTCTCTTCGGTCCCATTGTCCCGGTATTGGGTTGTAATGGTGTATTTTTATCGTGTCCGCCATGCACAGGAGACACATGCAGGCGACAAAGACTCACCCATCGGAGGGCACGATCACACCACGGAAGAGTGCCTTGGTAGTGTGGGTGTGCGTGTAACGACAAACGGAATATAAAATTATTACTGCGAAAAAAAAATCATTGCTCGTAAAACTGGAGAAAGCTTCAGCTCATGCACCTTTGCACGTTTTGCATGTCAAAGGGTAGATTTATGGTTCAACAAGGTTCCCCCGAAAAGACCATCCCCCAAACCCGGTGCAATTGATTTAACGCAATCGCGATCGTGTCATTCCTCTTTTTTTGTCAGTCACTGTGCGCGTCGTAACGCTGAAAAGTATCATATCATGATTTATTTGACACGTTCGATAGTGGACGGAAAGAATAAATCTTCGATTCCGTAACGGAACGGGGAGGAAGGAATTTATTGCTCACTCAAATGTCTTAATCATGTGGTGTTTTATTTATTGCACCGGAGCATCATGCAGGCGAGTTGCGTAACGTGCTGGCTTTTGTTCGAGTTAACACGACATAAATTTCGTACTGCCTCCTGCGCGAAAACGTTTCGATAATTGACAGATATCAGATGTCAAAGTGGACGATTTTGACAGCTGTCAATAGTGTACGCATTGGTTTGAGATCGGATCAACCAGGCACTCGTTAAGCTCGCCGTCCACAATCCGAGTTTCGACCTGAGAACGCACCCGAGTTTTTTGACAACCAACAAAACTCGGCCCGAGACCGAACCGTTGTGGACGGTACAACCGAGAACGGCTCCTGAGACCGGGTTGTTTACATTTTGTTTTTATTAAAAATTTTCATGTAATTTTGCATATTTATTCCATAAGTTAATTTTATACATTATTATGATACTACACAGGTGTAATGATAATAATTTTACATTAAATTATAATAATTTTAGTTCTAGAATATTCCATTTCAATGATAGGGCAATACCGTATGACCGAATATGAAGGACGTTCAAGTACTCGACCGCGTTTACAACGCACTGTGAAAACGTCACTTCACAGACGCACAGCCGAGAACGGCAAGACTCCCGGCAGGCTCGGGAATGCTGAGTTTGGCTTGCAGCCAAGTTTTGAGTGGCAGTCGAGTCTTGTGAGTGCCTGAGTGCCAGACTCGGGTGCGTTCTCAGGTTGAAACTCGGATTGTGGACGGCGAGCTTTAGTTTTAAGTGGTTTCTCATGCATACCGTCTGCTGCACCCAAGAATAACTGAGAGAACAGATTCAATTGACAATTAAATTTGACAATGTATTCTCTTAGTTGCTGAAGTATGTCCCTAGGCATTCTTTACCAAACATACAGGATTTTTCATCAATTCTTGAACAGTTCCCTCAGCTAAATGAAATCGTCCCTCGCAATGATGAAATCCTTCCACCCATTCATAAAATGACATTTCCCAAGCTGTGTTCCCCACTTCCCCACGGTTCCCCACTGTGTTTAACATGTCAGGTTGAAAACTTTCAATGACGCAATTGTACAAATCGATACAAGATCAATCTTTGAACTACATATAATAACCACTACAACAATGGTTGGAAGGATTTCATCATTGAGTGGGACGATTTTATCTCACTGTGGGGACTGTTCAAGAATGAATGGAAAATCCTGTATCACTACAGAAATGACAGTTTTTGTTGACTGTTTTCGGTAATAATGCGGACGTTGCCCATATTCAAAAGTCGTACCTTGGTTGTACTGTAGCAACCAATTGAGGTTAGGATTCACAATAATATAATTAGCAATAATACGCAACGTTTTTTTTACAACTTTCTCTAGAAGCCTTTAGAACCATTAGCTATACTGACGAATTAGAATTAGACTTTAACTCATCCATTTTTAAAATCCAAATTTCCAAAGATAAAATTTTGGACTATTATACTACATCGAGTTGGCGAATTTCACTCAAAACACTCTCAAACAGGTTTTATGCCCGCACTTACATACAAATCTCAAGCACGCTTCACCACCAAGTGCCCGAACTCCAGCGATAGCGAGCGATAATCCACACTCCAAGCCCCATTCGATACAGCCGAAGGAACGCCATCGAACGCCGCATCGCGATGGCGTGAACGTGAAAAAATGTTGCACCCGTCGCCTGTCGAATCCCGTGTTCCACATTCAGGTCCACAGGCGCTCCAGTGCCCGGGGCGCCAAATGTGTGTCACGGCGACAGCTACGGCGTTTGCCCCGCGTACGATTCCAACACTAGCGGAACGCTGGCCAAATGTGCACGGCAGCGAAGTCATAAAGCGATTATGTTGTTCCGTGGTTCTCTCCCCATCAGCGTGTATTCCGCGCGGCTCGGTGATGTCATCGGGCCAGCGGGTTCGTGGATTGGAACATGCGCCTAGCGGGAAGAATTTCCACCACCAGCGCTCGGTTGGCCGTCGAGCAGATCAATGAATGGGAGCCCATTCTTTCTGCCCGTGATCGTGACGCGACGCGGGATGTCAATGTGAAACAACCCGTGGCCCGTGTGCAGAATCCCGCGTGCCCGTGGAGACGGGATTCATTTCGCTGGAACGGAAATTGCTCCCTCCAGGCTACCGGGCGTGATCGAAGCTGGCGGTGGGCTCCATTGTTTCAGTAATGGCATTCGTTACCGGTTCGGGGCCTGAGGGTCTACTTATCGCAGCCGCCCGGTTCGGTGGCCCAATGCTGCACTATTGATGTTGAGGTTAGTTGAGCGCTGAATTCGCAGGATGGATAGCCTGAGGCGCGGTTTAGATGAGCTACTGAGCACGGGTTGTTTATTGAATAAACAGAAAATTTATTTCAAACGATATTCTGAGCACTTCCGGTTTGAAGGACCAAATTGCACAACTTTGCCCGTGGCTATTTCTGCATAGCCTATATTTGAATCGAACCGGATCTTAATTAAGAATAAAAGTAAATGTTCCCAAATTTCGGTAAAATTATGAAAGTTCCCAATGCAAAGTTTAACGATAACGAAAATACGAATCAGAGATTCATCGAATGTACATTAGCTGTTTTTGTAGAATGATCATTTGAATCGTCATATCTAAAACGTCTGAAAAAAATATCCAGAAAGTTTTTAGTTCCCTCATAAATATGTGTAGTGCCATCCTATCCATTCAGATCAATATCTCCATCTTGTTTCAACTGTTTTTGGTCCTTCGAGCCGGATATTATTTCTGCAAAAGAGAATATTTCAGCATTCCTGTGTGATTATGAACATCTCTAATCGATTACATACTAATGTATCGAATCGGTGGCGTGTGTATCATGCAGCTGAAGCCTTTCAATAAACCTTCTGGTCCTTCGAACCGGATACATGTCCTCATACACATGAGATCTAAAGAGCTTGCATGCAATTCCTTAACGATCTTTGGACATAGACAACCAGAAAACTGGCATGAAAACATACTCTTAATCTATACTGCCGAGCACTTCATCAATAAACCGTTCCTTCTCCCGTCAAACGGGACGCCAGAGCAAATAGATGGTGTGCCCATTCCGTTCACTCGCTGCCGTTCGCGTGTAACGCATGACTTTTGCGACGGTTCCGCTATCTACACACCTCCACCACGGTGTGCCTGCTGCTGTCACTAAGGATCACAAGCGCGAGCGCGTGCCACCGCAACCGGGTTTTGCAGCAGCCCGATTAATAATTCATTGCATCCCATGCTCACTCTCACACACACACACGCGCGCGTTGCGCCGTTAGCTGCGTTTTCGTTGACACAGACGTCCGAAGCGTTTGCACGATTTCCGATAGGTTTCAGGGCACGACCAAACCACCCCCTCGAGAGACCAATTGACAATTACAACCGCTTCGCCAGTGGCAATAGTGTGGCAAATGGAGCCCGATTTTAACGATCACCTCCCCTGCACCCGATGCCGGAAGGGCCGCGGGTGGGCGGGCGGGCGAACGGTTTGTTTGCTCGTGACGTGCCACACTCCGCGAAGTTGAAACGAAACACAATGAAGCTCGTGCTTCAGCAGCTTCCGGGTAACTCAAATTAATTTGCAATCATCTTAGCCCGCTGGCGTTCAGGGCCCGCTCGGCAAATTGGTCGTTCGATTGTCGAAAGGGATAATTCCAACCATTCCATTGCCTTTATCAGTGCATTAGCACAAATTGAAGCCCTGTGGCACGACACAAGCCCGATTCCGGAGCACCAACCCAATTTTCGGGCTGCGACTTAATTAGGAGCTCATAATTTCCCGCCTCGCCGAACGGCGAACGCAATAAAACACACATTTCACTTCCCGGCCCAGATTTGTGTGCGACAGTGTCGTGCGGGGTCGTGTGTGTGTGTGTGTGCATGTGAGGTCTGTTTACACTTAGCCAACATTGTAACCGATTCCTGCGTGAGCAGGGATGCCTAATTTTGAAAGCGGGTTTTTTTTTGTTTTGTCCGAAAACAATCGTTCCGCATTCATGTATGCCCTCATATGCGCTTGGGAGAGAATGGAGGCCAGTATGTCGATCCGTAGTTTTTAGGTCTTTGTCACATAAATCATAACGAACATTGGGCAATTTTATGGGTACGTTTCTTAAAATGTGTTTTTTTTTCATTTTATACATTGTTGCAACCTAGGATTTGGAAGTGCTCGAAGAGAATTTTCATTGTTCTAAACAAGTGTTGGTTAGTTTTTCTAATAAAAATAGCGTGTTATTGGAATAAAGATCGCTGGATTCTTTTCAATTCTATCTTTGTTTTTATGACAACGAATCAAAATATATGTTGTTTCATAATTTTCTCGACATACATATTCGTTTTTCATAATCTTGTTGTCTGCTCAAATACATAAACATACAAACTTGTTTAAAATTGATTTTTATTGATTTATTAATTGATTTTAATTGAGTTTTAGTTTGAAACATTTTATTTTATTAAGTTAAAACACTATCTTTACAGAAAAAGTATACTACTTGTTTTTTTCAATTTCGTTGATTTGTTTGCATCGACATATTGTTATAATTTTTTTTAAAGAAGAAGATTGATAGGAAAAGATTTGTCATTTTTTAACGATTTTCGTAATAAGGTGATTACTGTTCAAATTAAAAATACCACTACAATCTTTACGTCTCCTGTTAGTGACTATTTATCAACTTATTGCTCCAAAATCGTTGAGACGGTTAAATAAATAATCTTCTTCAATCTTCAAAGTGATTTTTATTAGTTAATGTGTATACCCGGATATTAATCCGGTACATAAAGAATGCAAACGCGGAGCAAAACTTGAACCAAGACTGCGTGAGAACATTCCAAAGCCAGCAGGATCCTGCTTCATTCATAAACTCCCCGGCCAATACCTGCCCACACAGCGTTTAAACCACGTCTTGCAAAGGCAAACAAGAACACCCTCTGTTTGCCTTTCCGGTTTGATTTTTTCCACAAACAAACAAAAAATCCACGTACGCAACCCGACTTATCGAGATGGCAACGACGCTCGGACGGACCGAACAAAAACCGAACCGTACTCTATCGCGCTCATCTCGCTGATGACCAGGCCAGGATCAGGAACACTAGCGGGCCAATACACGCGGCGAGGAGGGTTTGTGCAAAATGGAAACAAAAACATCCGCCAACTGGTTCGCGCGCACTCATCGCTCATTGATCGAACGGCGATACGGCGAGCGCGAATGCACACTACCGCACACAGACGGTGCACGAGAGATGCATCCCGAGAAGCTCGAGACTGCAATTGAAATGGAAATTAACGGGAGGAAAGTAGGGCAGAGAGAGAGAGAGAGAGAGAGGGAGTGGGAAGTGTGGCCTGCAAAGGGACCGGCGGGATGACAAAGACCAGCAAAGATGTTAAATATTGTTAACAAATTTGCATCCGAGGCATAAAAAACGCAGCGGTTGCACCCGATTGCGCTCCAGCACCGGCTGCTGGGGTGAACGGTGTGGGAGAAAAGTTGTTCCAATGATTGGATTTTGCAATTATTTATATTTTCTATTTGCCTCAAGATTCATTATAGTTTTAAAAATATCATTAACAATTGATTTTCATTTTATTAACTGACAATCAGAATTTTTATAACCTCTCTTAAACGAAAAAAAATAAAAAGAATTAGTAAATGTTTTCTTTTGATGAAATTTCTTCCCAAGAGCAATAAAAAACCAACCAATACCAACATCCGAATGACGATATTCAGACATTCGAATTACTAAGTGATTTAGATAGAGTAGATTGTTCCTAAGGCTCACTCAAGACATCGGAGAGTAGTTTATAAACAATAGAAATAGCCGCAGGGCCATAGTTTTCTTGCAATTTGCTGCGATATAACACTTCCAACACTACACCGTCCGGTGCTGTGACACAGTTTCTCAGGAACAAGCTCCGCAAGAACACGACGGCGGCAAAAAAAGCGAGCTCCACAGGCAAGATAAATAAACTGCCCACGATTGCAACGGACGCGCTACAAAACACGCTACACGTTCCGGTGTTATTATTACGTTTCTTCATATTTCTCCCGCTCATCACAACCGGTTGGTTGGGTGCCGGCGTACCGCGTCGCATCTCTTTAATGCTGCAAAAGTGCAGCACGCGGCCGGCACGATCGATGCCTGAGAAGCAGAAGGTGACTGCAGTAAAAACAAACCAGCGTCGTCTGCCGTGCGGTGCATCGGTGGTGCAACTTTAACATCCGTCAGCAAGACCTCCAGCGTTGACATTTAGTTAGCGGCAACAACAGCAGCAGCAATAACGGCGAGCGAGCGAGCGAGGAGGAGGCGATAAAAAAACACCAGCACAAACCCCTGTCATCATTCATCGTTCGCTATTCGCCTTATGGGTGTGTGTATGTGTGCGCGCGTTCCTCTTCGGTTTTTGCAAAGGTCAAGTGATACACCGGCGTACAGCTATTCGCCTTATGGGTGTGTGTATGTGTGCGCGCGTTCCTCTTCGGTTTTTGCAAAGGTCAAGTGATACACCGGCGTACTTTGCAATGCAGCCCGATTTGCTCGGATGCCCGAAATTCCGACCAAAATTGGAAAGACAATGGTCCTGCCTCAAAAAAAACCCCTTGCCACTAGGACACTAAAACAACACACCCCGAAGCGGAACATCAAATGAAGGAGAAAAGGGTTTAAAAAAACGAAACTCGCCAGGAGGTCGCCTGTTTGGCGCTGGTCGTATAACGCTCGCGCAAGGACGAACTGGTAGTCGTCCTTAGTGTGCTGTACTGTGTTGTTGCTTTTTTCCTTCTTCTTACTTTAAGTTGCTTTTGTTCCCTGTGGCACTACCCGGCCACCACACCGTACGCACCCTCATGATGCGGTGGTTTCGCAAACGACACTCCTGGCAACGGGCATCCCTGTGCCCGAGTTTCATACTGTGCGGTGGTCAATTTCTCCCCGGGATTAGTCATCGCCGGGACGGGTATAGACAGCACAATGGGACACACATGCGGCGCAGTGTTTTCAGTGCAAGAAGGCGAAAATAATGTTGTTGAAAAAGACTCTAGTGTGAACGAAAGATTTTGATTTCAATTTGCGAGGATTACTTAAATAGATAAAATTATAAATAAAATTATAAATACCGGACTTTGGAAAATGTTGGAAAACATTCGAATTTTGCTGCTGACTCATTGCTGACCTTTTTATACTTTATTAGCTGTCCTTTCACTAAAAATGTCACCTAAATTAAAATATTTTGAAAAAAAATCCCGCCTAACAAACCTAATAGTCTTTTGCACGTCTTATCAACCATGAGTGATAACAGTATCACAATAGGAGTTGCTCAGTGTTGTTCTAATTTACATTGTTTTATAAATCGAAGCAGTAAATTTAACGAAAGTACACTAAAGGACAGGGTTTGCAATTCACTAAAGATAATTATTTTCAACAAACAATTAAAAATAAATTTTGTCCACAACTTGTCCCACCGTGTGCGATGGCACTGGTCAACGAACCGGCACAAGAGACAAGTTGTCTTATCATCGGAAAACATCAGGGAACGCTTCACCCGGTGCACCCTTCCCGATGCGGTTTATGCAAAACTGTACCAAATCGTCCAGCAGAACATCGCTCCGGAACAACCGACCGAATAATGACCGTTTTCTTTTCCCTCTCTCTCTCTCTCTCGCTTTCCTTGCTTTTTGTTTCCCCGGTCTCCCCTATTGTTTCCGGGCACATAGGAAGAACAAACGGCGAACCTAACGGAATCGGTATACACGAAAAATGATAAATTTCCTCATATTTGTCGAACCCGAATTGGCGCCCGAAAAGTGGTTGCCCTACTTCTGTACCGAGCTATTCCCCCACTCACGCCCCGGAAGGACACGGCACGTTCACGCCTGTCGCGGACGTGTTACTTGCGGTCCAGCGGTTCCCGTTTCGGCGCGCGGCCGTGTGTAGAAGGTGCGCACGTAAACGTGGCCCACTGACGCCAGATATCTGACGCCATCCAGCCGCCAAAAATTTCCACCCGCCATGTCATGAGCTGTTGCGGCGAGCCGCCACGATAAGCGATTCGTCATCGGCCCCCGTACTGGTGTACTTCGGGCGCCCCTTGGGTACATGGTTTTAATTAGCAGCACACTTTCTTCCCGCTGCTGTTGTTGGGCCGCCATATTGGCAACAGTGCCACTAGCAACAGGCAGCAAACAATTAACGTACGTGAGCGGCCTGTAAACTGTGCGGGTGCGATGAAGCATTCAATTGTAATCATTCACCGAATGTGCGACCCGGGAACGTGTTCTGTAGTGTAGTACGCAAATATATCCAATCCATCTTGCGATTCGGGGGCGACAGGGGCTGGAAGAATCTGTAGAGTCATCCAGATGACTCATCCACGGGCCGAAAACCGATTTGTCGCTGGATTTTGCCGACTCATAGCGAGCCTACTATTATGTCATTGTGGTACGGAATGCATAAGTGGGGGTTCGACAACGTTTAAGGATGGTTCAGTTGTCCTGGAATATACGAAACAATAATTAAATGTGATGGCAACGGTAATATGAGCAAAGCGCTAGAGAAGAAATTATCACAAAGTTGTTTTTTTGTATCAATTTGCTTTAAAAACATATAAGTTGCACTTACATATTGCTTAAACTAATTTCAATTGGTGAAAAATGTTCGCGGACGCCGTCTATCGTCGGCCGGAGATCTGCGACACATTAACACATTAGTAGCGGCAGAAGAATTCGATCGCCATGAGCGGGGTAAAGGAATGTTGGAGTCGTTCGCGGTTCGAATAGCGAACGAATCGGATTACCACTAACCTTTTTTATTTCTTGTTTCCCCTGCAACTATTCTATTTGCGTACGGTTTATGAATGAATGTGCACACCATTCCACATGAATTTACGGAACATTTCGCACAGGAAAGCGTGAATCGAATCTGGTATGAGCGATCTCAAATTCCTCCGATCGAAATGAGCTGTTTTTCAGCGCCATCTAGCGGAGGATAGCCCATCTAATGGTGCGAGGTGATGCTACTCGACGATAGATGGCGCTGTCGATATCAAACATCTTTTGTCGATTTATATGTCGATATCAAACATCTTTTGCTAGTTCACACAGAACATACTTGTTAGATTATTGATTTTCGTGTATGCTGCTTACTCGATACATGAATTTAAAATCCATTATCAGTAGCTTCCATTAAAAATTGAAAACCAATAAAGCGAACACCTCCCAAAATCATCATAACGAGCCAAATTAAATCTCTTTTTACTTTGTCACCTAGCGATGTCCGCTGTCGTCTACCCTCAAACCGCAAAGAATGCGATAAAACTAATAGACGGTCAATTGTATTTCCATCGTGTCACACAATTACGACCCGTCTATTGCCGGGGCTCTGCTCAGTGCGCGCAATATGCGGACGCCGTCTATCTTCGGCCGGAGATCTGCGACACATTAACACATTAGTAGCGGCAGAAGAATTCGATCGCCATGAACGGGGTAAAGGAATGTTGGAGTCCTTCGCGGTTCGAATAGCGAACGAATCGGATTACCACTAACCTTTTTTATTTCTTGTTTCCTCTGCAACTATTCTATTTGCGTACGGTTTATGAATGAATGTGCACACTATTCCACATGCATTTACGGAACATTTCGCACAGGAAAGCGTGAATCGAATCTGGTATGAGCGATCTTAAATTCCTCCGATCGAAATGAGCTGTTTTTCAGCGCCATCTAGCGGAGGATAGCCCACCTAATGGTGCGAGGTGATGCTACTCGACGATAGATGGCGCTGTCGATATCAAACATCTTTTGTCGATTTATATGTCGATATCAAACATCTTTTGCTAGTTCACACAGAACATACTTGTTAGATTATTGATTTTCGTGTATGCTGCTTACTCGATACATGAATTTAAAATCCATTATCAGTAGCTTCCATTAAAAATTGAAAACCAATAAAGCGAACACCTCCCAAAATCATCATAACGAGCCAAATTAAATCTCTTTTTACTTTGTCACCTAGCGATGTCCGCTGTCGTCTACCCTCAAACCGCAAAGAATGCGATAAAACTAATAGACGGTCAATTGTATTTCCATCGTGTCACACAATTACGACCCGTCTATTGCCGGGGCTCTGCTCAGTGCGCGCAATAAATAGTTTTATTACCAACACCCCGTCGCTTCGGGGTGGTACGAAAACAGAAAAAACACGAGTTCTGCCCTTCACTTGCTCTACACGGTCCAAAAGAAGATTGCAAGCGAAAACATTGTACTCAAATTGTATCTTCCCGGGAACGATTTAGTATAGCGTCATCCCGCGGAGTCGTGACACTGGCATTTTATCGGTTTGCCACCGAAAAGGGCGGAAGGCGATGTAAGCGCACTCCTTTGTCGGAATGGGGCATACCGCACATACCGACTTGAATTGACCTTTTCCCATGTTTAGGGAAGTGATTCCACCAGTGCGTTCATTTTGGGATATCATCAATGAATAATTGAGGCTTCGTACATGTGTCTGTCGATTAAAACTATTCGATATTAATGTGCTCTCTCACACAAGTTCTGCCCTTCACTTGCTCAACACGGTCGAAAAGGAGGTTGCAAGCGAAAACATTGTACTCAAATTGTATCTTCCCGGGAACGATTTAGTGTAGCGTCATCCCGCGGAGTCGTGACACTGGCATTTTATCGGTTTGCCACCGAAAAGGGTGGCAGGCGATGTAAGCGCACTCCTTTGTCGGAATGGGACATACCGCACATACCGACTTGAATTGACCTTTTCCCATGTTTAGGGAAGTGATTCCACCGGCGCGTTCGTTTTGGGATATCATCAATGAATAATTGAGGCTTCGTACATGTGTCTGTCGATTAAAACTATTCGATATTAATGTGCTCTCTCACTCTCTCTTCCACAGCTCTTCCACAGTCAAGTATAAGCGTGTCGAAGGAACAGCGCAACAAGCAGGAGGATGTTGAAAGT
>KZ073144.1:280323-294203 GCA_002091845.1 Anopheles cracens
CGACAATGCGCTGATGGGCACGAACCTGCTGACCAAGGACTACACCGAGCAGGCACGTCCCGGCGAGCAGGTCACGCTCAAGTGCCAAGTCAGCAATCCCACCAGTGAGTATCGGATGATCTAACTTATGACATCATAATCGCAAATTCGTTTCGGAAGTATTGCTCTCTGACCCTAGGAGAAGGGGATAAGTTGTTTTTAAAATTGCATTTTTTTAGCTTACATTTTACATTTTTACATTACATTACATTTCTTTCAAAACCAACTATTTTGGCAGTGTTTTGAAGACATTATGATCCTCAAATTATATTAACATATAATTTACTTTGTACATTTTTTTTCATGGAGTTTTTTTTTCGATTTCCATTAATTTTTTATCTGTTTTGGACGGTTTTTGTGTGATTTTGCTTCAATGTTGAAACTTTCTTCACATTGTTTAGCATTTATCACAATGTCGAAATGTTTCAATTCGAAAGTGATAGTTGAGATATGAAACCGTAAATGATTTCACTTCAAACCAGCAAAACAGAACATCAATCCAACCGAAATATCCAAGAAGACAGCCAAGTCTTCATGGATAAGTTCGGACCTTCTTTGCAAAGCATAGCGACCTTCATCAACCCGAGAAGAATCGTGCTTGCTACCGGCAGTTATCACTTCATTTTTGGAACTCACAAATCAATAAAAATCGGTTTGCTTTCCTTACTCCTAATGGAATCACATCATTCACTGCTTCAAGCAACAGGCTTCAGGGATTGAACCCATGATTTTCTCAATTCCCGTGCGACTCCGAATCCCTTCACCAACGAGCTGTTCCAATACAGCGGCATTCTTTCCCTTGCCGGTACACAACTTCACACGCTCACACGACCGACGAATCCTTCTACGTCAGCTTATCGGGCATATTTTCTCGATCCATCATCCAACTGACCCTCTTCTCTGCCGGCACGGCTTGAGCACGGGGAATCCTTTTTTTTCCTCCCGTCCGCCCGCTGTGGGATTTTCTCAAGCCTTTGTTTGGTTTGACCATCGCGGGGAATTCGATTGCGATTCGTGCTGTTACTGTCGAAAGCCGAAAGGATTACTCATCCGTCCCCGGGCAGCCACCGTGTTAGCACGTGTACCGAACCGGAACGTGATCGGAGTGTTTGAAAACGTTCGCAAAACCGATGCAATGAATCGTCCCGGCGTCGCCGTGATTGCTCATCGTGTGTGCGATTGCATATGCAAATCGGCGGACCGATCGAACCGATGTATGCAAATGGACAGGAATCTGCAGCCAAACGCATGACGTGGGAGGGTAAAAACAAAGGATAGAAAATAGAAAAACACGTCCTCCCTGCTGCTACTAGTGACACGATCGTCGATAATCCATTGATGGAGTGTTCACCATTCGTATCCGCCGGTCGGAAATCTTTGCAAGAAACATATCGCTCCTTGCACCGATGCATTCAATAGCCCATATTTCATTGCAAGATAAAAGACCACGGTCAAACATTGTTGCTCCGTATTGGTTTGCGGTAGAACAACGATTCGTACACACCACCTTTTGCCGACCAGGCCGATTGATTGATTGATGGTTTAATGAAGACTTTCAGAGCACACCGACGTGGTGGACACGGTACATGGCACGTCGCTTCAGTGGACAGACGGAACGAAACGGCAATGCTCGATTTGCAACATTTATAAGGATAAACAGCCTACCGCAGGACGTTGAAAGTCAAAGTCGGTTGCACGGTTGAACTGACCTGCCAGAACAAAGAGAGCGTGAATCATCTGGTGTGCCTGGACTGAGTACGATTTACTGTCACTGGGCTTTAGTTTATTTCTCATGAAACATTCATTACTTTAGCAGAAATTATTGAAAGCCGATAAACAATGTTAAAAAGTATCAGAACTAAAAAACAACAATAAAAGTTGTGTAAAAACTATATCAGATTAAACAAAAATTGCAAAAAAATGCGCAAACACCAATAATATAAAAATGCGAAAAATAAACATGACACTGAAACTAAAAAAGAACTAAACTGAACTAAAAAACTAACAAAATATGTAAAAACTATCTAAAACCAAATCCAAATGAAATCAACAACAAACAGCATCAGTACAAAACAGCAAACAAAACGTAGAATTTCATCTGAAACTCCCCTTTTCGAAGAAATGATTAAATTGAACCCGAAAACGGCTTTTAATCACGCTAACGCCCCTTGAGAAAGATAAATCAACAAATGAAAACAGCAACGAAACAGCAAGAACAAACAACATGAGTACAAAATAGCAAACAAAACGAAGAATTTCATTATTCAAAAGAATCCTTTTCGAAGTAATGGTGAAATTGAACCCAAAAACGCCTTTTAATCACGCTAACGCAACTTGAGAGAGGTAAATTAACCAACAGCACAACTAAAAACACACCCCGAACCACCTCACCGTGTTTCATGTTCATGTTTATTTTTCGCATTTTTATATTATTGGTGTTTGCGCATTTTTTTGCAATTTTTGTTTAATCTGATATAGTTTTTACACAACTTTTATTGTTTTTTTTTAGTTCTGATACCTTTTAACATTGTCCATCGGCTTTCAATAATTTCTGCTAAAGTAATGAATATTTCATGAGAAATAAAATAAAGACCAGTTACAGTAAATCGTACTCAGCCCAGGCACACCAGATGATTCACGCTCTCTTTGTTCTGGCAGGTCAGTTCAACCGTGCAACCGACTTTGACTTTCAACGTCCTGCGGTAGGCTGTTTATCCTTATAAATGTTGCAAATCGAGCATTGCCGTTTCGTTCCGTCTGTCCACCGAAGCGACGTGCCATGTACCGTGTCCACCACGTCGGTGTGCTCTGAACCACCACACCGTCTTCACCCCCGAGGACCGGCGCAATTGTCGCTCAAATTAAACTGTTCGCTAAATTGCTCTCATTACTTTCAAACCATTGCTCGCGATCCCAGTGCAACCCGTTATCTTGTCCACGCTATCAGGTGATTCATTAAAATTCAAGGTTGCTCCATCGGCTTTATGATCCGCGTTAGCATAATTCGCCCCATACCACACTCGACTCACCGCCGTGGGTTCAGCTCGCCAAGAAATCTCCGCGCGCCAGTCCCCGTTTTCATTTTTTTATTTGCATACCTCAGCATATGCACCGCGATCAAACAGCTGACTGGCGGACTGCGATCGATCGAGCGGAAAGTCACTTTTCCGTGCGGCTGTGGTGGTGGTTGTTTTGCATTTGGACTCTACATCGGCTCACCGTGGCGTGAGTGGCAGATATTCGCTGCCGTGGTGCAAACCAGAACCGAGGCAGCGACGGCAGAGCTCGCCGCTTAGATGAATAATTTAATTGCTCCAATAGCATCCGCCAGCAATAAATTCACCTCAGAACCGGTGCCGTTTTCTGCGCCTGGCCGTGCCCGTTACTGGTGCAATTCATTCTTGCGCCTCGCGATCGATAAAATGCACGGTAAGTGCATTCTACTGCTGCTGGCGCTGCCGGGTAGCTTTGTATTTTTTATTAGTATTATTTGCATATGCAGGTGCATTTTATTTACACACTTCGCACTGTTCGCATCGCGATGCATTAGCACAAATGTGGCTGTGGCATTCCGTGCGCGCTGCGTAAGCATTAATGAGTTCTTAGAAGCGCATATCGCTTCTAAGAATGCAAGGTCACGGTATCTTTAGCCATGATCCGCGTTAGCATAATTCGCCCCATACCACACTCGACTCACCGCCGTGGGTTCAGCTCGCCAAGAAATCTCCGCGCGCCAGTCCCCGTTTTCATTTTTTTATTTGCATACCTCAGCATATGCACCGCGATCAAACAGCTGACTGCGATCGATCGAACGAAAAGTCACTTTTCCGTGCGGCTGTGGTGGTGGTTGTTTTGCATCTGGACCCTACATCGGCTCACCGTGGCGTGAGTGGCAGATATTCGATGCCGTGGTGCAAACCAGAACCGAGGCAGCGACGGCAGAGCTCGCCGCTTAGATGAATAATTTAATTGCTCCAATAGCATCCGCCAGCAATAAATTCACCTCAGAACCGGTGCCGTTTTCTGCGCCTGGCCGTGCCCGTTACTGGTGCAATTCATTCTTTAGCAGAAATTATTGAAAGCCGATAAACAATGTTAAAAAGTATCAGAACTAAAAAACAACAATAAAAGTTGTGTAAAAACTATATCAGATTAAACAAAAATTGCAAAAAAATGCGCAAACACCAATAATATAAAAATGCGAAAAATAAACATGAAACTGAAACTAAAAAAGAGCTAAACTGAACTAAAAAACTAACAAAATATGTAAAAACTATCTAAAACCAAATCCAAATGAAATCAACAACAAACAGAATCAGTACAAAAGAGCAAACAAAACGTAGAATTTCATCTGAAAACCCCCTTTCCGAAGAAATGATTAAATTGAACCCGAAAACGGCTTTTAATCACGCAAACGCCCTTTGAGAAAGGTAAATCAAGAAATGAAAACAGCAACGAAACAGCAAGAACAAACAACATGAGTACAAAATAGCAAACAAAACGAAGAATTTCATTATTCAAAAGAATCCTTTTCGAAGTAATGGTGAAATTGAACCCAAAAACGCCTTTTAATCACGCTAACGCAACTTGAGAGAGGTAAATTAACCAACAGCACAACTAAAAACACCCCCCGAACCACCTCCCACACCGTCTTCAGCCCCGAGGGCCGGCGCAATTGTCGCTCAAATTAAACTGTTCGCTAAATTGCTCTCATTACTTTCAAACCATTGCTCGCGATCCCAGTGCAACCCGTTATCTTGTCCACGCTATCAGGTGATTCATTAAAATTCAAGGTTGCTCCATCGGCTTTATGATCCGCGTTAGCATAATTCGCCCCATACCACACTCGACTCACCGCCGTGGGTTCAGCTCGCCAAGAAATCTCCGCGCGCCAGTCCCCGTTTTCATTTTTTTATTTGCATACCTCAGCATATGCACCGCGATCAAACAGCTGACTGGCGGACTGCGATCGATCGAGCGGAAAGTCACTTTTCCGTGCGGCTGTGGTGGTGGTTGTTTTGCATTTGGACTCTACATCGGCTCACCGTGGCGTGAGTGGCAGATATTCGCTGCCGTGGTGCAAACCAGAACCGAGGCAGCGACGGCAGAGCTCGCCGCTTAGATGAATAATTTAATTGCTCCAATAGCATCCGCCAGCAATAAATTCACCTCAGAACCGGTGCCGTTTTCTGCGCCTGGCCGTGCCCGTTACTGGTGCAATTCATTCTACTGCTGCTGGCGCTGCCGGGTAGCTTTGTATTTTTTATTAGTATTATTTGCATATGCAGGTGCATTTTATTTACACACTTCGCACTGTTCGCATCGCGATGCATTAGCACAAATGTGGCTGTGGCATTCCGTGCGCGCTGCGTAAGCATTAATGAGTTCTTAGAAGCGCATATCGCTTCTAAGAATGCAAAGTGCGCCTCGCGATCGATAAAATGCACGGTAAGTGCATTCTACTGCTGCTGGCGCTGCCGGGTAGCTTTGTATTTTTTATTAGTATTATTTGCATACGCAGGTGCATTTTATTTACACACTTCGCACTGTTCGCATCGCGATGCATTAGTACAAATGTGGCTGTGGCATTCCGTGCGCGCTGCGTAAGCATTAATGAGTTCTTAGAAGCGCATATCGCTTCTAAGAATGCAATACACACTTCGCACTGTTCGCATCGCGATGCATTAGTACAAATGTGGCTGTGGCATTCCGTGCGCGCTGCGTAAGCATTAATGAGTTCTTAGAAGCGCATATCGCTTCTAAGAATGCAAGGTCACGGTATCTTTAGCCATCCTGCTTTTCGTAACTGCTTTTGTAACTTGAGAGAGAAACCGTAAACATTTCCATGCTATTACTGTATTAACCCTCAGTCTGGTGTCCCTCAGTGGGATGTTCTAAACCGATTCATGCTTTATTTTAACTGAGCCTGATAGTTTTGGACCTTCGAGGGGACATCGGAGATTGAAGGTAAATAATGCTATAACCAGACTGGTAAAAAATGCTGTAAGAAAGCATTGCATACTATCAGGCGCAAGTTTACTTGAGCATCCTGAAAGTATACCAAACGTGAGACAAATCGCTTGTTGGGGACCAATCCCTTCCTTTAATAGCTGACAACTTTCTAACACAGCTGAACGGTTTGAGATCGCTTTAGAGAAGAAGTTGTAATAATGATAATTCTTGCGCTAATAAATCTTGAGATGATTGGTGCTTCCGAGGCCAAAGTTATTCATGATTATTCATTAATTACCTAATTAGTTAACGATTATTGTCAGAAATTCAATGGAATGTGGCTAGACTTGATAGTGAAACTGATCTCTCCAACAACTTCGCTCGCCCGCAGGTCAAACCATCATCATGTGGTACTATAAGGATAAACCCATCTTCCAGCACGGTGTGAAGCTGACGCCCGATCCGCGGTACAGGTACAACCCGAACTTCTCGCTCGAGATCGACAACGTACAGGTAGCGGACGAAGGCGTCTACTCCTGCCAGGTGCTGCCGATTCAAATTAAACTGTTCGCTAAATTGCTTTCATGACTTTCAAACCATTGCCCGCGATCCCAGTCCAGTATCTTGTCCACGCTATCAGGTGATTCATTAAAATTCAAGGTTGCTCCATCGGCTTTATGATCCGCGTTAGCATAATTCGCCCCATACCACACTCGACTCACCGCCGTGGGTTCAGCTCGCCAAGAAATCTCCGCGCGCCAGTCCCCGTTTTCATTTTTTTATTTGCATACCTCAGCATATGCACCGCGATCAAACAGCTGACTGCGATCGATCGAACGAAAAGTCACTTTTCCGTGCGGCTGTGGTGGTGGTTGTTTTGCATTTGGACTCTACATCGGCTCACCGTGGCGTGAGTGGCAGATATTCGCTGCCGTGGTGCAAACCAGAACCGAGGCAGCGACGGCAGAGCTCGCCGCTTAGATGAATAATTTAATTGCTCCAATAGCATCCGCCAGCAATAAATTCACCTCAGAACCGGTGCCGTTTTCTGCGCCTGGCCGTGCCCGTTACTGGTGCAATTCATTCTTGCGCCTCGCGATCGATAAAATGCACGGTAAGTGCATTCTACTGCTGCTGGCGCTGCCGGGTAGCTTTGTATTTTTTATTAGTATTATTTGCATATGCAGGTGCATTTTATTTACACACTTCGCACTGTTCGCATCGCGATGCATTAGCACAAATGTGGCTGTGGCATTCCGTGCGCGCTGCGTAAGCATTAATGAGTTCTTAGAAGCGCATATCGCTTCTAAGAATGCAAGGTCACGGTATCTTTAGCCATCCTGCTTTTCGTAACTGCTTTCGTAACTTGAGAGAGAAACCGTAAACATTTCCATGCTATTACTGTATTAACCCTCAGTTGGACACCAGACACCACTCAGTGGGATGTTCTAAACCGATTCATGCTTTATTTTAACTGAGCCTGATAGTTTTGGACCTTCGAGGGGACATCGGAGATTGAAGGTAAATAATGCTATAACCAGACTGGTAAAAAATGCTGTAAGAAAGCATTGCATACTATCAGGCGCAAGTTTACTTGAGCATCCTGAAAGTATACCAAACGTGAGACAAATCGCTTGTTGGGGACCAATCCCTTCCTTTAATAGCTGACAACTTTCTAACCAAATGTGGCTGTGGCATTCCGTGCGCGCTGCGTAAGCATTAATGAGTTCTTAGAAGCGCATATCGCTTCTAAGAATGCAAGGTCACGGTATCTTTAGCCATCCTGCTTTTCGTAACTGCTTTTGTAACTTGAGAGAGAAACCGTAAACATTTCCATGCTATTACTGTATTAACCCTCAGTCTGGTGTCCCTCAGTGGGATGTTCTAAACCGATTCATGCTTTATTTTAACTGAGCCTGATAGTTTTGGACCTTCGAGGGGACATCGGAGATGCGCACGTATACGTGGCATATTAGGTGGGATGGCAGGCACACAACAAAGTATGTTGCGTTTGTGTTTGCCAACACACACACACGCACCCACAAACATGAACATTTTGTTTTATGTAAGTGTGTTTTCGTTTTTTTCGTCTCAATTCACGCAAACGCCTTCATCCATATACCAGCCTTTCCAGCCGCCTTTTAAGTGAAGCAACTGTTCCCGTATATTCCTTTCGAGAAAGCAGGCAGCGAGTGGGGCAGTATAAACATTCAAAGAGGTATTAAATTAAATAAAAGCAATGCTTCTTCAACGTAGAACAGTAGAAACGAGAGAAAGAGAGAGAGATAAAGATACAGAACACAACTCTATAAACGAGATCAAAATAAGCACAACAATATAACCAAAAATTGCCTTTCGGATGAACTCGCTCGATGTTATTTGAAGTGGATAGCAAAACAACACAATTTCGACCTCCAGCATAGGGAAGCAGCGAAGCAAAACGTAAAGAGAAACGAAATCAACCTCACTGCACCAAAAAAGGAAGCGAAGCAAACAAGCGCGTCGCAATCGTCCATCTCTAAGATCGTGTCCTTTTCGTTCGTTCTTTTTTTTCCTCACACTACGATTACTTTAACACCCAACATCGGTCCCATGTAAATGTAGTTCCCATCGGAAGTTGTGAGTTTCATTTCCTTTCCTTCCCCCTCGTCCGCCCCAGTGTGCGTTTAGTCGATAGGTGCGCTATCTTAAGTTCACTGTTTTTTTGTTGTTTCTACTTCGTTTCGTACGTTTTGGTTTACTTACTTATACTCCTTATTTTACTTGCTTTTTCTGTTGTTTTTTTTTTGTTCGTTTTTAACTTTAACTTTTTATTTTCTTTTTTAAACGCTCAGCACTTAAGTTAAACTTAGTTATCCTAAAGAAACACGTAGTGCTTTAAGCTATCGTATAGTATTTTGACGGAAAGAGAGCGGAAGATTAGCAAAACCCAGTTGCGTGTACTATAGAGAAATGTGGGAAAAAAACGCGAAAGGAATAGAAGCAAGTAGGCAAAAAAAACTATGCTAAAGCAGAGATGCGAAGCGAAGAAAAAAAACCCTACAATTTGGCCCAACAGAGCAAACCAAACCAAACCGGAGAAGCAGTGCAAGATGGCGGCACTTTCCACGCGTAGATATAGCGAAGTACGATTCTTTACGTTATTTTATAATTCGTTACTGTACCGTCTAACACAAGTTGCCCCGTAGAATCAGCGTAATAGAAATAGTTGTATAAAAAAAGATAGAATTCCAAATTTTCGATCACGCATAAATACACACTCCCACCCAGGTTCATCTTATAGAAATCACCGTAACACTGTATGCAACGCAAGAGCAAAACAACAAGTAACAAGAAGTAGAATATCACACACAAAAAGTATGACAAAGCAAAACAAACGTTACAATATTTCAATCTGCTACGCAAAAACAAATGAAATCTTTCGATTTATGAGAAAACAAAGAAACACTAATTCTTATCAAAACGACAACAACTACAAAAAAAGCGAAACAGCAGCAACGAATGCCATACAAAAGAGAAAGAAAAAACAAGAAATAGATGTGATCGATTATCTATTACTGTAATCGATCTATAGATGCAATCGATTATCTATCGATTATCTGTAGTGGTGTTGAGGAGAACAGCAGCAGTACACTCAGAAAATCGCTCGTCAAAAAACTACCAAAAATATAGAATCAAATCTTAACCCTTGGAGGAGCTTTCCGTTTTGTCTCACGTCAACAACAAACATGAAAAGAACAACGGGGCGCACAACAAATTCGCCATCTAAATGTTAACCACAATGTGTAATGTTTTAAATGTAACGCGCGGTCCAGTCCAGAGGAGGTCGAAGCAGTAGTAGAAAAGGGAAAATTAAGCCTGGGCTGGTGTATCGAGCAAAAAGGGAAACGATTGTGCTATAGGGTAAACGATAAATAAAACTATTTAAAACAAAACACACATACGGAAAATAGCATTGAAAAAGAGAGAAAAACAAAGCAGGAAACATAAAACACTAAAACTATTGTATTCAAAAACATTTCCTTGCTGTAATTTCTGGTTGATAGATCCCCAATTAGATATGGACAAAATTTATCCCACACAGTTTCGGAAGGCAGAACATTTCCAGCAGAGGTAAACAGTGAAAATGGAAAATAAAAATGAAAAATCCCTGAACAAACCCTCTTCTTTTACTCGCTTTCAAACAAATGTCGTAAACGATTAACCCAATAAGAGCGAAATTTTCCACAGCGGAAAAGCTGAAGCCGATTCGAAGCGTGCCGTGGCGCTTAATGGCTTTCGGGTTAACGCCTTTATGGGCCTTACACCTGCATGTAGTTTTTTCTTCCAAAATTACCGTGCTTTTTGGAAGCCATCCGGGCATAGGGTTTGTTTTATAGCCTAACGCTCGCATCAAACCGCATGGTGATTTTTGCCTTGAAAAGCGAATTCACATGCCCGCAGCAGAAGGATGCGAAGAGAAGAATCAATAATTGTCCATCCTCCTTGAAATATGGATGCTTGTCGAAACTTTTGTACCTTATCGCGGGGAATAGTCAATGTATGATGGGATTCACCAAAGCGATGAAAGGCGATCTCAAAAATGGTGAGTGTTCAATTATTGCTACTAGTGTTTTATTTATTTATTGATCCCACTCGAATATTGATTCCATTCTCTCTAATAGTCTAATAAGTCTTCTAATGGGAAGTTCCTTAATATACAAATAAAGCTCGAAAAAATCACTTAATTTTCTATTAGTTTATTAATGCCTATCAATGTTTATTTTGTGATCCTGGCGTATCCACCTTCAAATTTGTCAAGTTCGTGATACTATCAGGGTGAGAAAGGAAACCTAAAAACCCGTAAGTAGTCTTTTGTAAGGGAAATCAAGTCTGTAACACGTAACCCACGTGCAATGATGGGGTAAAAGTTCCGATAAAAACCATCTTTTAAATAATCTTAAGCTTAGCACGGAAAACGAAAGAACGCTTAAGGAAAACCAACCGTTTGGTGTTCTGGTTTCTCCCGATCTTAAGAAGATTACTCGAACACCAAACGTTGGGTTTTTCATTGAAATTATGTTTTCCTATCGTAATCCCTGAACTGTGGAGGATAGCAAAAAAAGCACAATCATTAAAGGCACACACGTACACATCGTTTTTCGCATGCAGAGGCGTCATCCCCGCGTGAAGAGTAAGTGTAAAGAAAAACAGAAATAAACAACGGCCGTTTTGCACTTTTGACACCTCCTTGGATTGGGTTCGCAGTTTAAACCCCCTAGCTACCTTCACTTTGGACGAGGCGTCACTGTTACCTGCGACACCAAGGCGTCTCCCTGCTGAGGGCGTAACCGTACCTTTACCCGGGTCGCACAGAGATTAAAATTGGCAAAAAGTGGCATGGTTTCCCAGGTAGTGACGATGTACTTTCATTGCGTTCCTAGCCTATAAAACCTCGCCTCTAGAATCGTAAACATCACAGTCACTTGAGCACCTCCGAACGGCACAGATCTCAAAAAGTCACGGTTTCGTCACATCAGAACACATTCTGCAACATGAACCGAATCGTCGCACTGAATCGCCTGCAGCATCTGCCCCAGAAGAACTTCAAGCAGGATCATCCTGGGCCTGGGACACTCATGGCCGCCGCGGTTCCATTCACGCCACAAGATCCAGAGGAGGAGTCACACGGACTGCTGAACGAGCGAAACACGAAAACGCCCTCGGTAGCGACCCGTCTGTTACGGCAGCAGTGGATCAAGAAGAGTCTCCCCGAAGCGGTCAAGAAGATCGGCGAACGCAAAGGTTTGCAATCGTTATGGAAACGTGTCTGATCGAAGACAAGGCGTGTGAAGAAGATCCCATACTGTCGTGGAACGTGTGCAAAGCAAGGCGAACATGATTGTGAATGTCTGTAAATAGTATACTAACATAAGTCTAACGAATAAGAAATTAAAATAAATATTTTATTCAAATTAAAACAAAAAAACGCAAAATGCCTTTAAATTGCAGTAAAGTTTAAAATAAACAAAAAGTCATCAACATAATCAAGAGAGAAACGAACAATAAATGAAAACAGATGCAATATACTCAGAAGACATTAACATAGAGATGTTCCAATGCAAAATAACATTGCAACACTCAGATACAAATAGGAGACGGAAAATGATAAAACAAAATAAAAACACAAGTTCCTCAAACAAAAGCAATCGTAATAAAGAACGCTTTGATAAACGAGATCACTTAAAACAAAAAAGAAAATCGTACAAGGGTATAAAAGTCTGTGAAAATATGACCTTTAAAAGAAGATAATGCTAAATAAATTTCTCATAATTTCTCTACCGCATCGGATGTTAGAGACCGACCCCGGGATGCACTCATTTATGAATTTGATATTTAATTTCCATACTTTTCGACAACTATTTGTAGTGTTTTCTTTGTACAAGTAAAGTTTGTTACCGTGTGCGACACCGGTTCTCTTCATGCACCTCCAACACACGCCTTGTCTTGAGAGGAGGACAAAATGGAGGCTTTCCCCGCACAGTGGTTGAAACTTATTCTGCTTCCCTTCGGAAAAACAACATCCTTTCACCTTTAAGTGTGTTTAGCAGTAGAAAAATACTCTTATTAGTCTATCACAACTCGCTGCGCACCGTGTTTAATGTGTTCGCTGAATGCTTTTAATTTTTGTTTGTTTTTTTTTTCTTCTTCAGTTGTTGTAATCACACCATTTACCATCGGCGCGTTCTACACGCTGCCCGTTTGGATCTGGTTTGGAAGGGGATACGTAATTTAGTCGTAGAATGCACACTCACACGCGCAAAAAGTTTAGAGAAGAAAAACAGAATGATCACGGACCTCATTCGTCACGTATCTTTCAACACCATGCGAAGGCAGGGTTTCCTTCTGTTAATATCTGTGTTTTGTTTTTTCGCTTTTTAAAGAACTAATACACACACGTAAAGTTTTGATTTAATGTTGTTTCCACTATAAAATTCATTTCTACATATCTTTTACGAGATAATTAAAAAGGATTCGGAAGTTACGTCTACTAATTTTAGCCTTTTCTTTTCCATCTAATTGAATGTTTTCGTCTACTTTTGGGGCACCTTCTTTGAGCATATCCTACTACACAACAAACCGGCGACAGTGGCAAACTTCTGTTTTTGTTTTCCTTAACTTCTAGCAACACTGAGTTTCGATTGGAAATTAGTTTTAAGCAATCTCTTTCTTCTACTACCAACTTGCTTCGTGGTTGAATGCGTGTGTGTGGTGTTCGGGGTTGAATGAGTTTCAATATCGTTTATCGTGTTTCAATAGTTTACGTTTACTCTACATTTCTCTTGCTACGGCCATTTTGCTTGATAAGCTAGCTGCGCTACTCTCTTCTGCTATATCTGTTTCTAATGCTTTACGGCAAAGCTAAGGTTTTTAAAAAAGGTACTTTACGTTGCAGGCATTGTTAGATTACGTTTTCTTCGTTCCGATTAAGCTGCGAATGGGGTGATTTTCCACCATTGTTTCCTCTAATATCTTCTTTGCGTATTTCTATAGCAATAATAAAGAGAAGTGTTTTTCATAAGAGGGAAATAATGATGCTCGGCTAAGCTTAAGCTGAGTGAGGTGCGTGTGCAGTGAGTTTCGCCTATCTTTACCATCGGAAACGGTGTGAAACGGTTCGAACGACTATTAAACTCTACATCTCTTACTTTCTACACTGTTGTCTTTCTTCATGTTTTGGTTCTCGCTTCTGTGGGGTTTACGCGCTTTTCTTTGCTATAATTTCACTACAAGTGTAACGACAATTAAGTGGAGTTTGCACAGATTTTCAGCTTGCAAAATAGATTTACTCTTTTAGCGCACTTGTGCCGTGCAAGTTTGTATAAAAACGTGTACGTTAGGCGACACGA
>KZ073145.1:22402-37289 GCA_002091845.1 Anopheles cracens
TAAATTGCACGATTTTGGTAACGAATGTCAAAATTCAACTCAGATCAATGCGTTGTAAACAAATAAATCAGTTGTCAAAAAAGTCTCGAAACGTCTAATTTTAAAACGACCGTTAATCCATTAAACTACCTTAACCTTAATAGAACTATGGTCATTTTTTACTTAAAAGGGGGTCGTTATACACGCTAAAATACGTTACCATATGAATTGATTTTTTTTAGAATTCAGACCCAAGACTCAACAAATTGGGCTTGAAGTTTTAGGATTTTTTTCAAGCCAATCTGGAGCCATAGTAATTGATAGCGTTAAAATAACACAAGCTAAAACTCAGGCTAGGTTCAGCTGGATTAATAATTTTCGAATCAAATATCAATTTATTGCTTCTTCCACAGATTTAGCATATCATGTCATTCGTTGGCCCAATCGATTTGCAGCCGTGCAGTTGCAACAAACGTACGCCATCATCATAGTTTATTTTTCTTGTCAAACTTCTTTAACTTGAAGTAGTATTTCCTAAACGCCATCCAACATTGCGGTCCTGGACGGTATGCGGTCTTTCCGGAAATGAAAAAGCATTTATTTATTTAACTCGTAGGGCAACGTTTTTGGACTTTTCCTTCTCCCCAAAAAGCACTGTAAAAAGTACCATCACAGAACCGTCGATCGTCTTTTGGACCGGCGAAAAACATGCTTTGTCCATACTGTGCGTCATTCTCGCTCCCACGCACAGACGAGATGCATTTCTATGCTTTTATGCTGCACCGCGCCCGCAAAGTGCGAGCGAAACCAAACGACACTGCATCGTTCAACGAGAATAAAAAAACCCGAATTATTTATTGTTTCAAAAAGCATGGCCGCCGAATGGCCGGGATGAAATGCATCGGGCGGAGAATGAAACTATCTCGCGGCTGCTTCTCCATTGACCGAGTGAGCCGTGAAGGATGCGAGCGAAGAGAAGCCGTGTGTTGACCACAACACGGCTGGCGGCTGGATGCAGCGTCGTCTCGATAGGCCGAAGACGATTGTATCACGGTTCAGGAAAATAAACTCTTCGATTGCCGCCTCACCCGGTCTGTGCTGTTTTGAGGGGAAAAGCAAATAATCAAAATGTTGATCCGTTGGTCGATTTGTTGGAAAAATAACAAAAGTGGTCAACCCCGGGGCGGTGTATCGTTTCGTGCGGGTTACCAATTCGATACAGATTTTCTTCGACTTCCATCGATCAAGAAGTCTGGATCAGTGGCCATCTTCCGATGGGTAAGTTGGTGTTTTCCACAAGCATGTGTTCAAATTTGGTATTAAAATGTCGCTTGAACAATGTATGTACCCTACCCTGTACCAGCATTTTTCGTGGGAATACTTATGACCAAAAGTTCAATGGTTCATCGATCTCACGCTTACTCTGAAGCTGGTTTTTATAAATCAATCTTCACCTTCACCGTCTCGACAGAAACGTACGATCAACTTCATCGGACGAGCGTCTGTCTGCGCACGTAGGCTGCTTCTAGCCATCCGGAAGCTCCACAGGCTCTCCAAAGAACTCGTCCTCCAAAGTCCCCGGGCAGTGACTGTATCGCATCCGAGCCAGTGGTAAAGGTTACGACTCCGCGTGCATGGGCATAGAGGTTAGCTGGTAATGTAAATATTTACATCACCACTGCACATGGAGTGATCCTATAATTCATAACCCCAGCCAGCTATGCTGCCCTTTACCTTTAGAATACGGCGTCGTCGCTGCTTATCAGCGGCGAGTGAGTGTGAAGGATCACTTGACATCCTGCCCACGAACCGTTCGGTGTTCGGTGGAAATCTGCACTACTGCGACACACCAAAGCCATCCCACTTGAGCTCCTTCAGGAGCAGCACCGCATGTTCGCACGACATATAAAATGCATGTTTCCGTCAAAAGCGATCGATCCGTCGATGATGGCCCGTTGGAACTTCACACGGTGGACTCGAGGCAGCAGGGCATTGCGTAAACAATGCTGCCCTATGCAACCGCAGCCGTTGCAGGACAAGGAGCGAAACAGGCAAGGCACGAGGAAACATGAAGCAAAACACATGTTACCCCGTCGGTTCGGATCGGTCGGTTTTTTAGTTTTTGAGGTTCATTTCGGTGGCGGGCGAACGGCCTCGCCCCCGGCTTGATCATGTTTTATTGCCGAAACCCGTTGTTGCGTTCGACGCAACCGGGCCGCGTGTTCGCTTTTCGTATGCGTTGTGGGTTGAAGTTGGAATGAAAACGTTAACGCATTATTACAGGCCGTTCAAATTTCACAGAAAAATACCGATCGCGGCTTTTATTGCCGGCCCATTTTCCATGCGCAAGACAGCCAAGTGAATCCGGTGCACAGGGTTTCAAAGTTTTGTACGATATGCGCTTACGATCTCGGAAGATCTCGTTATTGCAGCACAGAAAGATTTGTAGTTATAGAATAGAATACATTTCTCACAAAAAAAAAAACGTATTCCTATTCGACCGTAGCTTCAAATGCATCTTATCAACTAAGTTAGCATCATGAAGTACCTTGACTCGTCATATTTTGTCCAACCGATGTTGCCACCGTTGCGACATATTGTAGTTACATACTCTTTTATGTTGTACAATCATCGGGTGTTAGACGTTAGTTGTGTATTCACATCTACTGTCCTGGTTTCTACCAGCATATTCGAGGGATAATGAACTAATCCGCTGGTCAGATACTTAATCCAAAACACATCACTAATAACTTTAAAAATTTTGATAATGTTTTGGTTATAATCGATAAACTAACAACCAAAATATATACTTCATTATTGATAGTTCTTGGAGATACAGAAGAAAAAGGTTTTATTTTTCAGTCATTCGAAGTATCTGTTCGCATACATTTAGTTTTTAAAAACCGATTGTTGATGGTCATTTTTATAGGATCTGTATTAGGTGTTTGTTAAACATTCTATGGAAAATCTATGTATGAAGCTCAACAAAAGAAAATAAAAATGAAAATTAAATGAAAATTTCATTTTAGAAATGGGGGTTTGTGAGCCATTTCTAAAATGCATCAAATAATTGGGCAGTTCAGCATGACATTGTGCAAAAAAAGGATAACTTGCTACAGATTCATTCATCCATTATTCCATAAAAGACCTAACCAAATGGCTCACAAACCCGTGGCTGGACATATGGCTTCTGCCACTCTTGTTGAGCGGGCGCCATCAAGTTAGCCAACTTCAGGCACTCCCAGGACTCTCGGTTGGTGGGCTGCTGCAGACGATCGTTTCAAAATTAGCAATATCTATCGTGTTATGTATAGGTTATTTGATGATCATTGATTTCTTTTTTTCCTAAACCACTATTTGATCTGGAATCATTCGTTGGAAGCGAATCAAATTATTATTAAAATATTGTGCTAAGCTGTTCGGGATCTTTCAATTCGCTTTTTTAAGATAATATAAGATATATTTGTCAAATTATATCTCTACATTTAAATCTGTGAGTTTTAGCGACATATTCAAATACTTTTTAAATACTATTTCTATATCTTTTCGGCACAACAACCTGAAGTAGATTTAGGTTTACCTTTTCTGGCTTTTATTGACTTTATTATGCCATTAGTATGAATAGTCAGTCCATTTGTGACTCGAATAATGTATACGGTATTTCAATCTCAAACGGAACACCTTGCCACTCGGACCGTGCTCGTTTATTAGCTGAGTTTATTTTGCATTGAAGAGTGTAGTGAATTTAAATAGTGTAAGGAGAAACATATGGTTCGACATATGAACATTATTAATGTAAAATATTTGGAACCAAAAAGCATACTAAAGAATGTTGAAAATGTACGCATGTTTCTATTCTGCCACTCAATTTTGTCTTTTTGTAAGAAAGATACTTACAAAATCATTCTCCTCCTCCTTATTGGTTGTATTTTTGTTATTAGATCAATTAGGCACACCGTCTTTGAAATATTAAATACATTTAGTAAACATCATGATATTGGAGGTGATTTTTTAACAAATTGTCCACAGAACATAAGTATTCGGAAAAAATAGTTTTCCGAATGTTAAATATAACTTGGATGTACGTTTAGTTGTAGACTTTTGTCTGGAATCATGTTTAATAAGCTAAAATTGAGTACTTTCAGCAAGTTACAAGTCACAATGATGACCTGCTGGTTTGTTGCTTAAATAAGTGCAACAAAAGGGCATTCAATGCATCAAAATTGCGTGACCCACTCTAATATTAAGATACTGCATGTAAACGATAAGACCAATAACCACAATTCCGATCGATTCGACCACAAGCTCGATTCGAAAATTTTGCATCGATTCGTACCTACACTACTCGGCACACGGCTCGGCAGGAAACTCCCAGCCTAACCGAAATAGCACGTCCGCCATTCGTAACTGACACGTCAGCATAAATCTTCCAGCTTCCTCCCCCAGGGTGAGCATGGTCAGGGGTCAAAGAAATAGGAGGAGACTCTGGATGGGGTCGCCGGTTCGCTGGCAGACGGTGCTGGCATTTGGCTGCTGGTGGTTGGGGGTCTCAGACCACCCGTCCTCGGATAATCGATCGCTACTGGTGATATTAAGCAGACACCCGGTCCCGAGCCGTTCGTATTTTATTGGCCGGGTCACTAGAGTGTTGCTGCGATCCGGAAGACAATAGGTCGGTGATGGTGAACGAGAATTGTGTACTACAAGGAGGATTCGCAATCTTCGGGATGCTTTTCTAGCTCAGGTGTTTGATAAATGATCCATAGCTGGATATTACTAGGAATTTGCAGAGATAACAGTGGTTTTGTAGTAGAATGTGGCATATCTTCCTTGTCGGTATTTATGAACATGTGGAAGATGGAATGTAATCGACAAGCTGAACTGTTGTCTGTTGTCGAGCCCGGGCCAAACTATACCACGAAAACTCTGGCCCAAGAAGTGACTATTTTTAGCAACTTGATAGAAACCTAAGTACTTCGGTGGACGAGATTTTGAATCTTCCTGCCTTGAAATGCACACAGCTGAGATGTTAAAACGTAATGCAACTTTTATTGTAGTTCAGCTAAAGAATCTAACGAAACTAGGCACCCGTCGGATCCATTCATGAAATGCGCCGGATTTTCCTAACACAGAAAACATCTATCGAACCCCGTTTCGTTACACTCAATCCAAAAAAAAAACCCTCAAAACTACCTTCGCTTCCGTGAAAAACCTCTGCAACTGAAACGCTTCTGCGCCGGGGGACACGTCGCGGGAAAGCGAGAAAGATCGTCTCGTTCGTTCGGCTTCTACTTTACAACGGGTTTCCCGGGAAAATCAGCATCAGCCCGGCGGCTGGCGGACCTGTTTACGTTCGACGTGCGTTGCGCTGGTGCGTTGTAAACAAAGTGTATAATTAGTACACGCTGATGTAAACAATGCCCGCCCGGAATTATGACATTTTAATGTTTTTACACTAATTAATTTATAAATCGCGTTTTCCCGCCGTTTGCCGTCGTCGTCTGTCCGGGTGGAAGCGGTGAGTGAGGGTGAAAAACTCGAATTGCATTCGGCCGGAGACGGATGCCATTCGGATGACTGGATGACGTTGGTGTAGCATGAATTTAGACGCATTTGAACAACACTCGGCTTGGAAGGGCTGAGCACAGGATGACTGATTTATAGCAATTTCATATTTGTTCCTGCGTTGATGGTGTTAATTGATGTCATTTTTCGCATTGATTCACAATCATGCACAAGTCAAACATCTGGAACGAAAAGAGAAGAAAAACAAAATCTGCCTAAGCATCATGATTTTACTTCATATTTCAACAACAAATCACATGATAGGATTGACACTTAAATCCAATTTGGACCGTCTCTCCCTATTGTGGTTTAGTACGCCATAAGGCGGCAGGCATGACCGCAAAGGTCGTTATGCCAAAGCAGAAGAAGTATAACAAATCACAAATGTATCACAAAATGCACATTTCAATCAGCAAAAGAATCGAAGTAAACTGTACCTCTTCTTTGTTTTCTTATTCTAATTCAAACTCATTGGTTTAGTGATCTTGGTGGATGTACAAATGCTCGTATAGTCGTTCGTATAGTGAGGATACGAACGCTCGAAGCGTTTTGGTAGATCAAGAATATGTTCTGAATAAGCATTATTTTTCGATTCTATCTTGAATCTCAAGTCTTGGACTCAAAACATATATCTTTAGGGAAACTCAACCCCTTGTGGAGGAGGATGATAGGGCTACTCTCAATGGAGATGTACTACTAGCGATCAGCTGATGTTCTTTAAACGCCTGGCGACTGACATGCAAGCCAATCTACGCACAATCAATAGCAGGGCATCAATAAAAGTACAACAACATTTATGTCGACAATATTCGGCAGAAGAAACACACCTTAACGCTTTTTCCAATAATTGAATAAACTGTTGCTCTCGAACACACCGAAAGTCAGATTCACCACGCAAACATTCGCTTGTTCTATACAACCATGAAAGTGTCTCCAATCCAGTGTTGCTAATGAAATTTGGAAGCAAAGAGCAGAGTCTATCATAGAATCTATCGTTTCCATCTTAGCTTAAGCACAAGAAGAAGCAGTCAACATGATTTGGAGAAGATTTTACATTTGTTAGTCCTTGACCGTCCAGCTGCCGTTGAGATCGTCACAAGCGAGCGAGCAAAAACCCGTGCCGAGGTACCGAGGCAAGTCCGACATCATCACCGCCCGGGCTCGGGCTGGTGCCGGAACAAAAATAGAATATTGTTCAGGTTCGTGTTGGACGGCCACAGTTTCCACACCCGGCGGGGGTGGCCAGCAAGATCGTTCGAGCGGCGTTGAAGTCGGTCGCAGCAAACCACGTCAGTGTGCCGGAGGCATCCCAGCGCGCGCTCGGATAGGATCGATTGGCTTCGCTCGATCGATAATCATTCAACACATCCGCAACACTTCCGATGATGTTCTAATTACCTTCGCAACAGACGCGCACCGAACAGCCCGCGCCGACCGGGCTGCTCGAATTTAATGGCCCGAAACCCGGGCGGAAAATTGCCGCCCTACCTTTTGGGGGAGCAAGGCTGCGCTGATGCTCTGGTTTTTGGCTTCCCGCACCTACGGTCATCATGAGGTGCTAATAATCGGAACCAGGGGAACCAGTGCGCAAGCGGAGCAATAATGACACTGTTTTCTCACCCGCCGCTTGGGAAAAAGCCGCAACGCTCCGGAGGTTAATGGATTTTCGAGCGAGCTCGCGGCTGCGTTCCTCGTTTTCCTTTTCATCCTCGGCAAACCGCCATGTTTTTCACCGGCTCCGTTGTCGTTTTCACAGAATCCGGCCGAGCCGCGTGGTAAAGATCGACGCGCGAAAGGGTGCGCATGGTTAAGATCAAAGGACGCTATTTTCCCTGCCTCCCGGCTCCCGGGCTCGCACGATCTGCTCGGATGATGATTTATTTTCCATTTGGCTCCCAGTGTCCGCATTTTTCTCGCACATCTCTAAACGCTCTCGCGGCATGCGGGCAGACGTTGCACGTGAAAGGTACGTGCAGTGGTGGAAAGGACAGGGAAAACAACCGGTGGGAAGCAGGGGTGATGAAAGCGCGCTAGAATCGTGCATCGATCGGAAATTGGGACCGGAATTGGAGCATCATCGACGTTTTTGACAGCTTTCATGTTGGTCTGTCTCCGGCTTAGTGGGTGCGGTTTCGGACGGGGACCTTTAATTCTAATGCACGGAATCGTTTGATCCTCCAAATGGCGTACATTAATAGCCGTGTGCACAAGGCCGACTAGTTTAGGAGCTAGTGTGTTGTTTGTGTTACTAATTTACGCTAATAAGCAATTAGAAATATGTTTCTGTTCGATGTTACACAGGAGCATCAGTTAAGCTCGTTTTGGTAGATCATATTTGATTATTTTTCACAAATTGATGATGTGCAGGTTGATTATAAGAGGATTTTATTGATTTGTAATATAATTTATAGGGAGTTAAAGCCAGTTTTGTTATGAATGTGGAGTCAATGTTGAAGAACTAGTTCGAAGTCTCTTTCTGTTGAGGAAAGCTATTAATTAAGCGCCGTCATATCGTGTGCTATTTCAGAAGAATGGTCTTTATCGATCAGAATTGACACCGAAACCCAACAAAAAAGGCTAGTATTTCATAAGATAGGTGCACATCATGACCAGGCTACGCCATACGTTTGGCCGTCATTAATGACGGCATCCTTTCGATTTTAATGGCAATAATTGGTTAATCTACTATCAAATTCCCTGTTAAGCATGTCTTCGCAACCCTGTCCGTTATTGCACACTACGTCCCTAAACAGAAAAAGTTCAGAGGTAAGGTGAGGTTAATTAGGTACATAATTTTTAAAGCTCTTGAAACGTGGCTTTTAAGATTTTAGGCTACAGAGAGTTTACCAAAGTAATGATGGAGTTTAGGTTTGTTTGATTGATGCAGACTTTTAAGTTCCACTTTTACTCGTATATCGTGTAGCTGCGTTAGTTCGATCTTCTGCTCAATCATGCGATATTGATTGAACGAAAGTCATACCAACGTGGTTTGACGTCTCATGTGAAATTGTCTTCATTTCTATCAATTCAATTCAAAACATTGCTCTTAAATAGGTCCCACTGTTGGTTACAACTGCTTGATGTGTTAATTTGTTTGTGTGTGAAAGCTTAAGAATTTTTATACAATATTGACTAAGCTACTCTCCGGTGCCTTTAAGGAATCTGCTATCTTATACTTCACTGTACATAAATACCAATTTGTTGAACAATTTAAGGTTTGCTTGAGCAATACCCGATTTTCTGCATTTTCGGTGGTTATATGATCGCTTTTCATTTCTTCCTGAGTTTGATCTTACACGCCACAGGATCGATTCTCAACTGGACTATTAAAGGGCTGAAGGGATAAAATTAAGTCAAGGAAAGTTTGTTAGATGTTCCCATTACTCCCAGAACTATGTAAACCATGCTGTCATAGCCTCATTAGAGCATTTTTTGTGTACTATGACTTAATCAGTGCCTTCCATTAGAATCCCATAGAGGTTAGGCATCATTCCACTTAAATATTTTCTATGATCCTTCCTACCCATTCTTTATTTACACTCTCTCATGTAAATCTATCGCAAAAAAGTATTTCATTCATACCCGGAGAACATCTCAGTCCGAACTGTTTACTACACAAAATGGCTGCACTTTGTATTTATTGACACAACGCGGTATAGTGAGTTCAAACAAGTTGACAACACGAGCTCCAACACGTAAACACCACTTTCGGTTGTTGTTTCTTTTTCATTCCCACGGAGGTTAAGGTCACCCGCGTCTGATTTAAGGTTCATTAAACACAAAAGTTAAACAACGGACGTTTACACTAGACGCGTGCCGGACCGGAACGGTTCGTTCGGTAGCAGTAGTTGGTAGTTCTTCCTGCAAGATTCGGACTTTCTCCAAAAAACACCCTTCCTACCCCAATCAAGGGGATCTCTGCCGTGAGGGGTTTTTGATGATAAACACGATCTTCCACCTGGGAAGGCGCCCGTGCGGTGCGAGGAGAAGGATGGGGTATATGTTTTGAAATTTTACAAATATACGCAAGTGTGCACGTGTTTACAAACAATTTTAGCGTATTGTATTTGGCGCCTCTGTTTACATGCGGCTCTTGAAAAGTTTCAACACTTTCACTTTCACACACATTCATGCATGTGTAGCTCCCTTTCGTTCCTATTATTCATTACAGGAGCTACTACGCACACCAGCACACATGTACGCTAGTGGTCAGAGGCCTCGTACCAGTACTAAGCACGAGGTCCCAAACAAACAACAAAATCCCGGACGGACAAACAAATCTTCCAATTGATCATGTTGCGGTGCTAAGTTCAGGGATACTTAAGGAACTGCCTTTCCCCTGCGTTGGTCAAGTGCGCGAGCCTCTCTCTCTCTCTCTCTCTCTAGGTCTAGGCACAAACAATGATAGCAAAAAAGCGCATATAAACAGTCACAGATACACAGACGCAACCGAGCCAGGAACCACTGGAGGAGGATGATTGTGATGCTCGCGTGCAAACATTGGTCAGGCCCCGGTTGAATTTTATATAAACAATTTATATTTTGTTGTAAATTATAAAACACTGTTTATCAAATAGCTCGGGGAAGCCCCGGGCCCGGTCCAGTCTACTCGCGACTTTCGCCTCTCCGGGCGTGAGCTCTGCTGGAGCGTGCAGGGATGCTGGCAGAAGGGCGTGGCTGGTAGGCGCTTTTGCTATCATAAACATTTACAGCAAATGCAGAGATATACACAACATATTTTAGTGAATGAAGCCGCGGTGCCGCGTACCCTGCCTGTGATGTGCGCGATTATCCCAAACTGGGTTTGGGACCCGATGATGAGGCCGTAGCCGTTGATTATTCGGACCGGGCCAGCCAGGTTGGCGCCTCCTGTATACATTTTGAATCGGGTTTTTGGCGTTTTGGAGTGCGCGGGAACGGTGCGGTGATTAAACGATGGTGCGATTGTGGTGACGACGGGGGAGGAACGCCGGGTTCGGATCGCTATTTGTTTATCCCCCTCAAAAAAGCCGGAATAGCAAACTCTTGGCGGCAAGCGGCAACACTTTGGCGGGCTCTTTAAGGTTCGTATTTTTTTTATTGCGCTTATTAGGTGGCAGAAAGAGAAGGAGGAACGTTTAGCCATTGAATAATGATTGCCGATGGATGGTATGAATATGGATATCACTATTGAAATATCAATTATCATAACGAATAGCTGGTGTCACGAAATTTTAAGGAAACAGACAAACTCGTATAATCTTTAACACCGTTTTTCTACCGGAGTTCAAAATTTATTATTAATTTGCAAATAATTAATGGTCATAACATTTTCCTACACTGAGTAATCTGTCTGAAACGAGAATATTCGAACATCTGATGATTAATGTAAAATATGAAAGCACTGACTCGTAAGGTAAATGATAAAAAATTGGCATGCTGGTGATGAATTTTTCCTTGTTTACAAGACGTTTAGGACTACTCCTCTCTACTGTCTGTCCTCTCATTAATGTTCTAAAAACGATATATTAATGTGGTGCATAGTTTAAAATTTTTCGTAATTATAAATTTACAGCATATGCAGCACTCAACAAACTAATTTGAGAAAATCAATCCCACGTATGAAAGGAAAAAATAAACTAAAGCTTTGTACTAATACTTTCCATTAAACGTTCCCGTTGCAGGGCATCAAATGTGCCGCTGAATTTGAAAAAAACGTCTACATTTTAGTTTAATGCCCGACTATGCAACGGCTAGGTTTCAACTGTGAACTCTTTGCATTGAGATATCCCCTAATAGGCAGAAGTTTACGAAAATCGAGTTATTATTTCTGACACAATTTGTCTTTTTGTTTTTAGTTTGGAACCAAGAAATGTGGAAATAATAATTCTATAGTATTTTTTACGAAAAGTACATTCGAGACTAACTTCTAACTAACTAACTAATAAAATCCAAATTCTTATTGAAACTTTTTCAAGAAAATAGGTAGAATCTTGGTACTAAAACTTCAGCATTATAAACGTGCAGGAAGACAACTCAAACTACTAAATATAATGTCTGTTAAAAACAAAGACGCGGTTATAGTAATTTCTTAGGCACGGAGGCCAAAAAATTGTGTTTTTATTCCGCTCTAACCAAATTGTCCCAAAAAGCCCGGAGCTCGGTGCTGCGGGTGCTTTTATCGTCTTCATGACAAACACTTCGTTCCACCGATCGGATCGGAACGCTTTCGATCCGTGTTTTCGCGTCGTCGGCATTTGACGTTTTCTAACAATGTCTGTGTACAAATGTTAGTGCAACAGTAGTTAGCAGTGGATTTTGAGTTCATTTTAGTATTAAACTAGTATCAGGAATAGGAACAAAAGGTGCTGTTGGAAATTCAATTCAGTTGTCTGTCAGTTTGTCAGTCTGCTAATCGCATAATTGCAAGCATCGAACAATTGCATACTTCAGTTAGGCAAGCATTAGGTTTGAACATATATGCTGCTCGCTACACAAAGTCTACTTAGTGCAAGGTTTCAACGTTCGTTTTTTCAAAGATTCCTTCAAATACCGTTATGGAATCGTGCCTTGTCCACACCACAAGATATTGTTTTCGGAGCCGAAAAATTTGCTGACGCGTCAGGCCAACGTTTATCCAGAGTTGATCGCAACGTTTAATGTTAATTATAAACAGTTTCGAGCTGAATTGGGTCCTCTCGGAGTGTGGAGTTCCGAAGCGGAGTGTATTGAACGATGCAGTGAACAGTGCGACGGAACGTGTAAAAGTTTTTGGGAAGTTGAAACGAGAACTGCAAAATGGTCGCGTGTTCGAGAATGGATTAGAACCTCGGAATTCACCACGATCACAATCCTGCAGGTCGCGTTAAGGACATTACAGTCAGGCCAACAACAGAACCCTGGATCGCAAAACCCTCGATGGCAAGGCCAGCGTCAAACGCGATTGGCTCTCCGGTGGCAACCCTGCAGCCGCCAGCTTGATTGATTTGCTTTTCTCGGCAGTTTTTGGTCCGGGGCGTTTTGGCGTCAAGGCAGCTCAGGCACCTCGGCACGCTCATTCGTTCGGCACAGGCAAGCCGAAGGGCAACTCGACCCCTAAGGAAACGTGGAAACTTAGGGGTGGACGAAAACAGACGCAACATCGGCGATTGCTGTGGGAGCACATGTGGGCGACGATCGCGAACGCTGCCGGTTGGCTCCGCCTTTTTCCGTGTTGAAGCTGTCCGCCCGAGAGCGGAACGTGTTGCTTCGGCGCAGTTTCACTGTCTTGCGTGAAGGTATCTTCATCAACAGGGGATGTATGTGTGTGTGTCTTGTTTGATTGGGGATGCTGTGAACATTTCCAGAGAGAGTTTTTCGTGAGTAGACTATTTGGGCCAAATTCTTCGACAACGTGCCTCTTGGTTGTTTTTCTTGAAAAAATATAGATCCCATTCACTCCTTTTATGAACAAACGTTTTATCATGATCCGAACAACATTATCCCTAAAAGTATGTTCCTAGAACCGGATTTAAATGATCACATTTTCCTTCGCAGGAAAATCGCCGCCTTATGCCATCCATTAAATCTAGCCATTTGTCTCCCAACGGGCAGCCTGGTACGATCGAGCAGCGGCACGATTTTCCGATCGAAGATGGGACGTTGGGGTGCGACGATGGGGAAGATAAATTGCGCTCGTTCGCATGGAACCGCGACGTTGAGCAAATGGCGTACGTTGGGATCGCGATTGGGATCGTTCAAGCTGCGCTGAAATTGCCAACGCAGCAATGGCTCGGTGGAAGTAACAATAAGAACGGCAAAGCAAGCTGCGCGGGTGAGAAGATTAACCCTTTGAGGGATAGCGGATGTTATTTTGGAAATATGTTTTTTTTTTATTATTTTCCGTAAGAAATTCATCAGGAAACGTTCATTGGCCGCATTTCTCTTAAAGTAGAGGTTCCACGTTTTTCAATGAAATAAACTAATAATAAATTTTCAAATTTCCTAAAGCCTTTGCGTGCATCGAAACACATGCGCAACCGTGATTCGTAGAGGTAATGAAATAGTATAGCATTTCATTTACGGGTTCGGCACGATGCGTGAAACAAAGCACCGGCCGGGCTAGGCCGCCATCGCCGCCATCGATCGTTCTGGAGCAGCCGGACTCGGAAAGAAAGACGTTCTTCGGTCGTAGAAGCATCGCGTGAAAGAGAGTTGCAGATGGTAGGGCAGGGCGAAACAGACCAGTTTCGAGACCGCCAGCTCGTGAGCGTGAGCAACCGGCCGTCTGGGCCCGTTGAAGAAGGGTGAGACACGAGTCGTCGGGGGTGAGAAGATTAACCCTTTGAGGGATAGGGGTGTTATTTTGGAAATATGTTTTTTTTTTATTATTTTCCGTAAGAAATTCATCAGGAAACGTTCATTGGCCGCATTTCTCTTAAAGTAGAGGTTCCACGTTTTTCGATGAAATAAACTAATAATAAATTTTCAAATTTCCTAAAGCCTTTGCGTGCATCGAAACACATGCGCAACCGTGATTCGTAGAGGTAATGAAATAGTATAGCATTTCATTTACGGGTTCGGCACGATGCGTGAAACAAAGCACCGGCCGGGCTAGGCCGCCATCGCCGCCATCGATCGTTCTGGAGCAGCCGGACTCGGAAAGAAAGACGTTCTTCGGTCGTAGAAGCATCGCGTGAAAGAGAGTTGCAGATGGTAGGGCAGGGCGAAACAGACCAGTTTCGAGACCGCCAGCTCGTGAGCGTGAGCAACCGGCCGTCTGGGCCCGTTGAAGAAGGGTGAGACACGAGTCGTCGGGTCGGGCGTCCGTCCGGCCGCTCGATTTGTTTACGCATTCGGTGTGGTATTTTGTTTTTTTCGGGAAGGATTTCTCAAATTAGTCGATCATTACGCTTCGTCAAGTGCGGATCGCGGGCGTTTAGTCGCCGTTTTGTGAGCAGTGAAGCGTTGGCACCAGAGTGGGCACGAGCTGATCAGTATCGGTCGGGTGTTCGGGGTCGATCGATCGCGCTCGTTTTGACGCTAGAGTTAAGAGTTGTGGAAAACGTTGAATATTTGTGTGCTTCATACCAATGAACGTGATAAAATATAGTGATCGTGGAGAAGAAAGTGTTTATTAAAGCAAAATTCCAATCAAGTCAACTGTTGGAAGTAGTTCTAGTGTCCTAGTGCGTGAAAAAGTGATCTAACGCGTTGATAATGATCAAGACGGAAGAACACATGGAATCAACGTCCTCGATGGTGGACGTGAGTGATGAACAGGGTATTATCGTCAGTCCCAGTGAGGGAGGTAATAATCCTTCCAGTGGCTATCACTACCGGCCGCTGTCATCAAACATCGTGATGGCTTCGGCGCATATTATAG
>KZ073148.1:0-23390 GCA_002091845.1 Anopheles cracens
AAACTGGTGCCAAAGTGATTTGTTAACAATCTCACTTATAATTTTAGTTCATTTATTTCGTTTGAAAACCATAAGAATCGAGTTTTAAAAATGTAAAAGTTAATGTTTCACCGTGGAATAGCGTTAATAAACGTGAAAAGAAGTTTTTTCTTTATGACATGATCATAATTAATACTCAAATATACACCATCGTTACAGTACACCTTCCTTTAACTGCAACTTTCTTCGTTTTCACGATGGTGGAAATTTCCCATATTGCAGTGGCTAGTATTAAATTTTCGTCGTAGGAGAAACGTTCATTTTTCTATACGTCTGGCAATTGCATAAATCAGACAGCGATCGAAGGAGGCGTCTAGTTTCTGACTAATATAGGATGCATCTACCAGGCAGGATGTGCGATGCAAGTATTTAATATCCCATAATCTATCTCATGAAATGTTATGAAGTATAATGCATTAATGTGAACTTGTTTTCGACCATTTATGCCCTACCTGGTAAAAATATCACACAGAGAATGGTAAAAAGTAAACGAGTTATGACTGTTTTGAAAGGCCAATATCGACTACTTTTGTTCATATCACGAACATTCAGGAAAGGTGTGTCTTTTAGCTTTAGCCATGAAACATAATGTCGAACATTCGAGATAAATTTAATTATTCTAAAACTTGTAATTCACCTTCAACCAAATGAACTATCGCCAAATACGATAATGAACCAGTATGCTGTAATTCTCCCGCACCTCAACGACCAATCAACCCTGTTGCCAAATTTTGGGCAAAGATGTTTCTAACGGGGAATGAAGGTCTTGAACTTAAGGAAAGCACATACACAACTAACCAAAAGTGGTGTGTCGGAAACTCTCGCTATCATCTCAACTTTCTTCCCATGCAATCACTTAGCAACATGGTGAATTGTTTATGGCTCGTTAGGTGTTTAATTGCTTCCTATTTACTTTGACCTAGTTTTACAGTTTGATGGGGTATGAATGGGCAAATTTCGTTGTTACTTGAATAAGCAAGCTGATTTTCATACTTTTTGGCGTGATTTGCTGTTGGAATATTGAACTTTAGTTAAGGATGAATTACTGGCTCGTTAGGTGTTTAATTGCTTCCTATTTACTTTGACCTAGTTTTACAGTTTGATGGGGTATGAATGGGCAAATTTCGTTGTTACTTGAATAAGCAAGCTGATTTTCATACTTTTTGGCGTGATTTGCTGTTGGAATATTGAACTTTAGTTAAGGATGAATTACATTGATATACATTTTCATTTAAATAAAAAATCAAATAAGATTGGTAAGCTTTGAAGTTGAAGAGGTTGAAAGTAGTTGGTGATAGAAATGTATATGAATGAATTCACATAAAATGTAGTAGTCCACGATTTTAACAACATGTGCAATGTTTGAAATGTAAAAGAGTGTTTGATTTATTTATAAACAAATTGATTTTATAACAGGAAATTTTGTTTTTTTAATGTAAATCTTAAATATATTTAGAATGATGAGCAAGCCAAACTATTATAACAAAAGTTTCACATATCTTTTCAATTCAATCAACTCCTCAAGCGACACATCCACATGCTTGTGCTCGTCTGAAAACGTCTGCAGGAAAAATCATTCCATTCCGATCCAAGTTTGACAGGGCCACGAGCGACGTCTCAAAAACTAAATCTTGTTGCCCAGTGAAACTTATTTGCTTTCACTCTTATTTCACATGGCAGCAGGACCACTTCCTTAGCACAGAAGTCGATCACGGTGCAAAATGATGCGCTCGCATCGTGCAACTACCGGGCGCAGCAGACGAAAAAGAAACCTAAAAAATTCAACTGCATAAGATTTTTCCCTCTAGACAATCATATTTTCCCACCAGCACTCGCCAAACAAACAAAGAGCTGCGTTCGGCAGACGCAACGAAACGAACGAAAGCCAGACCAGACTTAAAGATACTCCGCGGAAAAGCGAGGGAAAGACGACGGTTTCGTTTCGTTTAATATTCTTCGCCCGTGCAGGCATTTTCTTTTCAATTCGCAATCGGAAACGTGCTGAGAACGGGTTTCACGGGAGAAGTGAAACTTTACGCTGCTGCTGCTGCTTCCTTTTCCTTCGATATAATTCTTGCGACTGAAAATGGTTTCCATTGTATAAATTCAAGTTTTACTGCCTATCGAACGGCGCCTAGGGTTTCGCTCTTCGTTTCCATTGCAACTTTAGCCATCTTTCGTGTCCGGTTATCTCGAACTTTCGACCACTCGCAGGAATAAGAATCGTGTGACAACACACAAAGGTGTGCGGGACAGCGGGGTTCCGTTCAGTTCTGCCCCGAGACGACAGCAATCGTCCAGTGTTCATGAATATTTCCAATTGCAGATGGTAGTAACTTCGGCTGGTTGGGTCTTTATTTTGCCGGAGTTGGAGATGAGTTACTGAAGACGGAGATACAGTGAATGAACCGTTTCAGACAGCTTTAACTTTTTCCAAGTCTCGCAGTGTGCATGTGTGTGTGTGTGTGATTTTTTAAATAGCAAAACATCATACATGGAAAACGGCTATGCATGATGTTTGGATGTGAGAATCAACGCAAATACCGCAGAACGGTTTCAATGGAATGATTTGAAAAGCAAATGTGAAAGCATCTCTCGTTCCTACCAACGTCTGTGTGTGTGTGTGCTATTTTTTAAATAGCAAAACATCATACATGGAAAACGGCTATGCATGATGTTTGGATGTGAGAATCAACGCAAATACCGCAGAACGGTTTCAATGGAATGATTTGAAAAGCAAATGTGAAAGCATCTCTCGTTCCTACCAACGTCTCTTCCGTCTGATCGGTTGGTTTTCTATGGTGAAATTTCTGGACCGAAGTTGCCTGAGATAGTTATACGGAATGTGAACATTTGAATTGCAGATCTAGCGAATGATTGGTTTCCAGGCAACGTTAACGATTATGGGAACGTTCAACTGAGCTCTTTGAAAGTAAGGAAAAAAATGGTACAGAAATAATTTTCTTTACGAGCTTGCCAAGTGAGACTCTGCATGGTTGATTTCATTCATTTTGAATGTTCTACCTGGCATAAGTTCTGTTTCATGTTCAGGACTGTTCATCTAAACTTTGCTGAACAGGCTATAAGTTTTTATAACTTTAGTTCGGACTATCTTGCGTCACAATGAATGAAATGAAAGATGAAATTGATAGGCGAACATATTTTTATGTTGTTTTATTATCTTTATATCATGGACCTTTATATATCTTATTATCTCTATAGAACAGTGCATATATTTATTCGCTCGAAATGAACAATCTGTAAGATAAGTTTTTAAACTGCTGGCTTTTAGACACCTGGCCGTATGGTTTGGTTTTGGAAAAAAACTCTTTACCTGTCTTTCGCTGTTCTCGATGGTCGTTTAAACTTGTTAGTGTTACAAACAACCCCCTGGAGTTTGTTGCGGTTTCAATCATCCGACGCTTTTTGCAAAGACATAGTGCTGAGTTATTTCTGCTGAACTCACAGTGTGGATAGATAATAACACATATTATTTGAAAAATCAAACAAAACCCACAAATATTTGAAAATACATTAGAGTTCTTCGCGATTTTATACAACCATCTCGTCTGACGAAGGTAAACAAACCAGAAAATGCTATTCAACTGTTGCCAAACCGTTCCGGAGCATATGCTAGCACCTGTTAGAGCTCCGCATCCACCAGGAATAGTGGGCTATTTTTCATCGAACTTGCAGGAAATCGCTTTTCGCCCGCTCGCACTGCACATATAATCATAAAGCGCACGAGCTATGATAAAGTACAGTCAATTACCTCTTTCAGACAAACATTTTGCATTTTCACATTAACAAACTTCCCACCAGCATCCGGCCGTTCGCTCCCGGGCGTCCCAACGCCTGCCGATGTCGTACGGCAAAGTTGGATAGTTACGTAGTTGTGTTGCGCGAAAACTAGATGAAAACTAATATTTGTAATAAATAAGCGTAACCGTTCGAGTCGCCAGTGGGCACCTCGCCGTGCCCCGGGAAGCCGGGCCCGGCAAAATCTAGATAACAATGCCCCGAAGTCATTTTTCACACATATGCGCCATAATAAAGACGCACATGCTCAACAGTGTCCCCGTTCGGACGAGCATCATCGCCTGCGGAACTTTCCACTTTGCCGTTTCGAAAGGAAAGTTGAGCCAAGGCTATACCGGTAGCGCATACGGGAAGAAAGAAGCAAAAGACTACTCACTTGCCATTGATGTTCGGTACGGCTTTCTCTCTCTCTCTCCTTCTATAGACGTTTTTTCTATCTAGCTCGTCCGTCCCCAGATACTCTGATGTTTTCCAATTAGTAACGTAATGCTAAAACTTTGTTCCACATGACAAGTTAATTGCACTTTGTTTCGCACATAAATATCGTTTCCGTCCGTACGCTTGACCTATGCAGATGCCATGAAAGCATGCTATAGCCGGAGGTTGGTACTTTTGTTTAATTTCCGTACTTTTTCAACCCAACACCGTGAAGCGTACGGATGTAATTCAGATTAATTTTAATCCACTATTAAGGTACGGGGTGCAACTATTTCCAGTCACGAAGGCACCACTTGAATGCACCTTCCCAACGTTTCAGAAATTTGATCGATATGTAATTGTATTTTCCACCAAGGCCGTCATACTTAATAAAATAAAAATGTAATTGTATGCCTGCACAGTATGTGTGTTGCACTTTTCATAATGCACTAAATTTCATTCATAAACATAAACGATTCTCACAATTCGTATAAACGATACGTACTTCAGCAAAGTAGTTTTTGTAGGTCGTGTGATTTCAAAAGTGGGCGTACTTGAACCGTGCTTGGCGTTGTTCTGCTGGGTTGTCCCGAAAGGCTAGGCACGAGAGAACCGCAGTGAAATGGGAAAGTTTTTTTTCTACCTCCCGCGATAAATGGTTCGCCCCTTGTGCAGAGTGTGCGGTAAAAGTTTATCTTTACGGCATGTGTGTTGAGATTTCGAGATAATTTATTTGAACAGAATTGTTCTGAACCAAAAGTTAACATACATGTTTCAAGTGTTTCTTATGAAGACCTTTTAACAAATTAAAGGTTTATAAATTCTTACGTCGATGATTATTTAGCATTATCAAAAATCATATATGTAAAAGATGGAAATGTTTTTCATAAAACATGAGACTTTATTAAAACTAACTATGAAAAAGTCTGCATCAAAAAAGTATTTTTTTTTACTAACACATGGCCATTTTCGTTACAGCACCCTTTGAACGCCGTCAAACCATCCTCAACGGCAATATTAAGGTGTCAGGAGTCTTCTCAAATTCAAATTTCTCATCCTCATTACAGACTCTTTGTTATAATAATGAACTCTTGTCCTAGCAGTGTCGTATATTTGCTCAAACCTGATTAACTTCATTCCCCTGTCACGAGGGCTGATTTGTTCGGATCAAAGGCACACACACACACATGCACACTGCGAGACTTGGAAAAAGTTAAAGCTGTCTGAAACGGTTCATTCACTGTATCTCCGTCTTCAGTAACTCATCTCCAACTCCGGCAAAATAAAGACCCAACCAGCCGAAGTTACCGTCTAGCTGGAACACACGCCACACATGTGTGGGAAATCCTGCCGCACTCTGACCACCCTCCGACCGAAAGTGAAAGAAAAGCACAACACAAAGAGTTTACGAGAAGTGCTTGAGAGAATCGTAGTTCGTGCTTCTGTTTCCAGGCTATTCGAAGGCAAAACTATTTGGAGAACATCTTCATATCGTTCGGGTTGAACTTCATTCCACAGCCTTCACCATTTGCCCGGAATCGGGATCAAGGTTGGTATGTGTTTATGAGTAGTTTTTGTAGGTCGTGTGATTTCAAAAGTGGGCGTACTTGAACCGTGCTTGGCGTTGTTCTGCTGGGTTGTCCCGAAATTTTTTTCCAAAACCAAACCATACGGCCAGGTGTCTAAAAGCCAGCAGTTTAAAAACTTATCTTACAGATTGTTCATTTCGAGCGAATAAATATATGCACTGTTCTATAGAGATAATAAGATATATAAAGGTCCATGATATAAAGATAATAAAACAACATAAAAATATGTTCGCCTATATTTTTTTGTGCTAATCACATGAAAATTACAGTGTGCCCGCTCCAACGGGTTACAACTATGTATCTGGAAATATGTTTCGTAAAGAGTGATAGATAAGAACATTTCGACAGTTTAATTTGAAACAGACTTCATTCAAGATCTATGGATGAATGTGTCATAAGCTCAATCGCAATCACCCAACATGCGTTCAAATCCATCAGCCATATATTCATACCAAGCCATTGACCACAACAACATAACACTTTCACCTAAACTAACATCAAAGAAATCCGCCACGGAAAATGCAGCGTTTCAGCGGTAGCACACTCCAAGGGAAGATGAAAGACCGGCATATCTTATGTAGTTGCGCCAGTGGTTAGTGGCCAGCTGGAAGCCTAGCGCTTCGTTGTTTTAATCGTTCGCCAACTTTTCAAGCACTTAGCTAACTTATTAGCATAACAAATGATGCAGAAAAAGTTGCTTACTCTGCACGCCACAAAACAAGCGCTTGAGTCTGCATCTGATTCCAGTGGTCAGCATCAATTATGCAACCACGAGCACCCATCCTGGGAAGGTGGAAATCAAAATTCAAATTATGCATATTCCTTCATCTTCTCGCTCGAAACGTTAGTAGCAAACCCGCGGCTTAGCAGAGAGGGACTGGCTATAGTTTCATGTTCAAGTGTTTAGTCTGCATTGTAAATAAACGACCATTAAAACGATCGTAGACAGCGCAATGAATGATTTTTTTTTCTTTCGACGCTGAGCACATATTTGATTTGAAATATGTGAAACTTGTATATATTAAAAACTCTTAATATTTTGAAGATTCCTTGTTTCGCGCCTTTAAATAGACGAAAACCTGAAACATCATGGACTGATACATTCGTGCAAAATTATACACCAACACCATCTTATACTATAAAAGATGTACACGAGACGTGTTGGAGTTGGTCGATAGTTTTAGCAAGTTGAATCTCGAGGGTAAACACTCGCTTTCAACTTTACGCTGTGTTGGGCGTGACCGTCTTAAACCATCGATTAGCTTCCAATCAAAGTTTAAGTACTTTGGAAGCACCTGGCAAGTTTCTTTCCCCATGTTGCGCTTGCGAGTTTACAAAAGAAAGAGCAAACACAAAAGCGTCGGATGATTGAAACCGCAACAAACTCCAGGGGGTTGTTTGTAACACTAACAAGTTTAAACGACCATCGAGAACAGCGAAAGACAGGTAAAGAGTTTTTTTTCATGAACACTGGACGATTGCTGTCGTCTCGGGGCAGAACTGAACGGAACCCCGCTGTCCCGCACACCTTTGTGTGTTGTCACACGATTCTTATTCCTGCGAGTGGTCGAAAGTTCGAGATAACCGGACACGAAAGATGGCTAAAGTTGCAATGGAAACGAAGAGCGAAACCCTAGGCGCCGTTCGATAGGCAGTAAAACTTGAAGTTATACAATGGAAACCATTTTCAGTCGCAAGAATTATATCGAAGGAAAAGGAAGCAGCAGCAGCAGCGTAAAGTTTCACTTCTCCCGTGAAACCCGTTCTCAGCACGTTTCCGATTGCGAATTGAAAAGAAAATGCCTGCACGGGCGAAGAATATTAAACGAAACGAAACCGTCGTCTTTCCCTCGCTTTTCCGCGGAGTATCTTTAAGTTTGCTCTGGCTTTCGTTCGTTTCGTTGCGTCTGCCGAACGCAGCTCTTTGTTTGTTTGGCGAGTGCTTGTGGGAAAATATGATTGTCTAGAGGGAAAAATCTTATGCAGTTGAAATTTTTGGGTTTCTTTTTCGTCTGCTGCGCCCGATAGTTGCACGATGCGAGCGCATAATTTTGCACCGTGATCGACTTCTGTGCTAAGGAAGTGGTCCTGCTGCCAAGTGAAATAAGAGTGAAAGCAAATAAGTTTCACTGCGCAACAAGATTTAGTTTTTGAGACGTCGCTCGTGGCCCTGTCAAACTTGGATCGGAATGGAATGATTTTTCCTGCAGACGTTTTCAGACGAGCACAAGCATGTGGATGTGTCGCTTGACGAGTTGATTGAATTGAAAAGATATGTGAAACTTTTGTTATATAAGTTTGGCTTGCTTATCATTCTAAATATATTTAAGATTTACATAAAAAAAAACAAAATTTCCTGTTATAAAATCAATTTGTTTATAAATAAATCAAACACTCTTTTACATTTCAAACATTGCACATGTTGTTAAAATCGTGGACTACTACATTTTATGTGAATTCATTCATATACATTTCTATCATCAACTACTTTCAACCTCTTCAACTTCAAAGCTTACCAATCTTATTTGATTTTTTATTTAAATGAAAATTTATATCATTATAATTCATCCTTAACTAAAGTTCAATATTCCAACAGCAAATCACGCCAAAAAGTATGAAAATCAGCTTGCTTATTCAAGTAAAAAAAAATCCTGATTTAATTAGAATCAAAAATGCATTGGACAAACTCTTGTGAAGCAATTTTCCTGCCATAAAGAAGTGGAAAAATTGAGACATAGAAGCAACACGAAATCTATATTTGACAAGTAGCCTCTTGTCCTTAGGTACCAGTGACTTAGCTTTCCTAAAAAGCCATGACTGGGCGCGAATAACTAACAGCTGCAGCGCTACGGTGTGCACCAGCATTTTTGCAGAATAAATCAGCGCGATAGCACGACACTTTCACGTGCCTGGCACCGGTGGCAACCCGCCAGTACGCCAGTTGCACTTTTCTCGTTCTGGTCGCACCAGGAGGACGTGAGGAACGTTTTTTTTTACCATCTGCAATTGGAAATATTCATGAACACTGGACGATTGCTGTCGTCTCGGGGCAGAACTGAACGGAACCCCGCTGTCCCGCACACCTTTGTGTGTTGTCACACGATTCTTATTCCTGCGAGTGGTCGAAAGTTCGAGATAACCGGACACGAAAGATGGCTAAAGTTGCAATGGAAACGAAGAGCGAAACCCTAGGCGCCGTTCGATAGGCAGTAAAACTTGAAGTTATACAATGGAAACCATTTTCAGTCGCAAGAATTATATCGAAGGAAAAGGAAGCAGCAGCAGCAGCGTAAAGTTTCACTTCTCCCGTGAAACCCGTTCTCAGCACGTTTCCGATTGCGAATTGAAAAGAAAATGCCTGCACGGGCGAAGAATATTAAACGAAACGAAACCGTCGTCTTTCCCTCGCTTTTCCGCGGAGTATCTTTAAGTCTGTCCTAGCAGTGTCGTATATTTGCTCAAACCTGATTAACTTCATTCCCCTGTCACGAGGGCTGATTTGTTCGGATCAAAGGTAGAGAAATGTAACCGGTATCAACCGCAACATCCGTACATGAATGGCATTAATTAATTTTATGGCCAAAGTTTTTAATTGAATATCAGCAGGCCCGCTCCAAAATGAGTTAATTTGGAACTGGTAGTGAGAGGTTCGTTCTTACCTCAACGGCCAATCACACCGGAAGTGTCTACCTCAAACGTAGGTTTAAACATATAACCTTTTGACAAAAGCATCATCTGTAATGCAATGGCATTTAAAGCAAACCAGCCGTATGAGAGAATTAACCTGGGAAAGGTTGAGGATGAATATTTATTTTTGAATAAATAACAAAAAAAATCGATTCTTATGGTTTTCAAACGAAATAAATGAACTAAAATTATAAGTGAGATTGTTAACAAATCACTTTGGCACCAGTTTCATAACTTTCGGCAACCCTGATGTTGATAAATTTATATTTACAAAATTATCAACTGTTGCGGTGTTGGCGGTACGCATCACATTGTTTTTTTACTATAAACTGAATAATTCATATCCAGTAAAGTTTCATAACTCATCGTATCCCGTTTCCAAATTAAACTCATTTACTAAACTAATGAGGGTAAAATTACGATATTTATCCCATATCCTAGTCTAAGCGTGCACAAACACTTCAGTACACGCTACGAACACAAAGACACCAATTGGCGAGAAACGCGGGCTGTACATTCGCCCTTCAATTGTGTTTTCACAAAACAATCTCCACATTTCACGGCATCCCACAGGCCAGGTGCAAACATCATTAATCCACAGTACACAACTTTCTGGTACCGTAGTCCAGAGCGTACCAGCACACCGACGAATTCATCACTACAGCGCTGGTAGCCGGTTGGTAACACAATGACATCTCTGCAGAGTCATTTGTCACACACAGAACCTGCTCCAAGTAATTCGAGGTTCGCCGTATGGTTGGAGAAATAGCAAACAAATACAAAAGTGTTCCACGGAGCATTCTGCGTGGCGTGCGAATGTTTTACAGAAAAATGCGACTCCTTCCTTTTGTGGTGGTGAACCAAAACTGGCAAATGAAATATGAATGATTCGAACGGTTGTGCCAACCCCGTACACAGAGAGACACTCACGAAACCGTTCGGGTTCGATCGGTTTCCGAACGGGCCATTCATGGGAGCACGAAGCTGGGGAACGTTCTCCTCGTCCTATGCTGGAAATGTGAGCTAAGCGTGAGAACTCCAAGGAGTGCGATGAGCAGACATCTCAACTCACAGTCACACTCGGTGCAAACAAGTATTTTTTGAGATATTTGCGTTATTCCAAACACATGATAGAGAAAAAAAAACGTTCCACTGAGGAAGCAGCTCACGAATACATTTAGTTAATAATATTAATATCAAACTTGAACAAACATGAAGTTGAAAACAAAGCATAATCTCAATCGACTACCTTATGGATCATATGGATGTATAGTCCACTAGTTGGAATTACTGAAATTGAAATGCATTCTTTCCCCATGTCATGTCTGACTGCCAACACCAGCATCAACTTTATAGAAGCCGTGATTGAAACTGTTTCAAAAATAGTCTGAGATTGCCTGTCAATGTTAATGTCAAGTTTTCAGTTTGCTACGGCTTATCTTGATGTTTCCACAGATCCACACGTTGCAATATATGTTTGTGCCTCTCGTAGTTTTGACGAAAGCTTTGAGATCTTTTGAGCATTTAGCAAAAGTACGTACAATTTGTGAGGATATCGTCATTTGCATCATTTGATATATTGCATTATTATATCCCACACAACTTTCATCGAAGTAAATTATTCATACTCTTCCATTCATGCGATGGCAACTGGCCAAACTATTTTTCAATTATACACTCGTCGCGTTCAAGATAACTATACTTTGTACACACGGTGCCATCTGTCAAAGCCCCAAGCCACACCAAAACAGCTTGGTTTCCAAACGAAACCCCAAACCGGTGAAGATTACCAACCTCTAACCGTACCCAAATGCTTGCGTTTTCACAGCAGCAGATGCCTTTTTTCGGGATGCATACGGTGCGGTAACATCTTGGGTGTTTAATTTCCCCCTGGTAAAAGGCAAATACCCGGCCCTCAAGATGCGAAGAAGGCTTGCATATAACTCATGCAGCTCTACCGTTATGAATATTGCGTTCCTGCAGCGAAACAGGTAAGAGTGGATCATAACTCAGGCTGCTCGAAAGCGGCCCATGCTTGCAATTAGCCCCGGATAGATAAAGGCACGGGGAAAATGAGATTTAATTAAATAATCTGGTACATTGTTGCGGTTCGGCTGGTAACGGTGGTAAGGAAGATGTTTTTAATATCGCTGGTAACACATATGCTGACCATCTCTCAGGTTTGGCTAAAAAAGAGGCATTGCAGGAGAATTCTTTCAATATAATTTAACAATGTAAAAATACTTAGGGAAAGTGATAGACATCATCCAACGCGCCTCTCTGACAGCTGGGCGGCATCGTTTTGGGCCGGCAACGGTCGGGAAGAAAGGGGTTTCGGAATATTGAAATAAAATTGGATTCGTTACGATATCGATTCGGTACGGAGTTTTCGCGAACGGTCGGTACCGGAGAACAGTGCGAAGGAAATTGAGTTAAACAGGATCCCCGTGGGGGGAAGAGGTGTTGCATACTGTTTGAAATAATAGCGGCTGGGTAAAGCATGAGGAGTTTTCATAACTTTTTTATGGTTTTTGTTCCTGAATGCAATTAAGCATCATGCTTGGCAATTCACCAATTGGATGTCTTCAGAAGAAATGCCTTATGCATATCACGATTGGTTTGTCTGATTAACCATTTTATTACAATGTTCTGGTTTCTTTAGTTATCAAAAGTTCGTCTGATTGATTGGCATCTACTTTCAACATATAATTCCAAATCGCTGCTCCACACAAACATATTTAAGTATATTTAGAATTAAATACTATGGGCCTTACTGTTCATACTCTATGCAACTAGACAATAATCACTATACAAATATAGCAAAAAACCTGAAAAGATTCAAAATACCAATGTAGACAGCTCTCTTTCAACGTTCAAAAGACTGGATCGTGATCCCGAGGTGAACTTAATAATGACCTGAAGTGGCTTGACAGCAGTTCGTCCCGACTGGACCTCGCGTTCATCATTAAGGAATAATTTCCCATCTGAGAGGTAAACATCATTAGTCACCATCAACGGAACAGACATAATTATTATCATTAGACACGAACGTAGTCCCAGCAAACATGTCCGCATTTGCATAATTCATCCAGCATACAGTGGCGTGATTTAGCCTTGCACGCGGGAGTGTTCCGATTATAATGATGTGTCGCTTTCGATAAAATTGCTCTTTCTAATACAGTTTCAACAAGTTTTGAGAATCATTCTTACCGTTTGAAAATGAAAATTTCTCCAACGGACGAATTACAAGAACGTATGTCGAAGACGAAAAGTGAGTTGACGCACTTAAGATAAAAAAAAATCAGCAACAAATGTCGTTAGAAAATGGTAAAATTATTCAAACTTTAAAAGCGCTTTCTCGTCTGCATGCATCAGCTGTACACGCCCCTGCAACCACACCGGTCATGTAAACCAACTCGTAATGCCCCACCGTCGCTCTTCTTTTGCGTTACAATACGGAAAACTCAGCACAAAAAACAACACTTTTCCGAAACCTATTTCGAACAATACGGGCATTCGCAATATAACGAAAACCAACCCACGGTACGTGAATAAACAGCATCGTCGACAGCGTTCGAAGGCGGAATCCTCATCACCGGTATCGAGCGTACCAGCGCGAACGTTCACGGGTTATGCTAACACCGGGTGGTAGGTAACATTTACATACAGCATGGAAACGTCTTCGTTTATCAGCGAGTCGAAGTTGATAATCCACCTGGAGTTTGTTGCCATTTGCTTTCTCGTCTCACACAAAGCACAAAGGTAAACAGTTGATGGAAGCTCATCCATTGAGCGACTGTTCGAAACATACTGCTGGCTCCGGTTCGTTGGCGGAGCAGACAGTCAGTAGGTGGTGCAGCACTGCATGAAATAGATAAAGACAACATCAAGCGGTTCAATCCTTAAACAACGTATCGATATTTAGACAAGATTTTGTACCGTACGATATACTGAATGCATAAAATAGATCACTGAAAAGTGCCATACAAACACGTTAGAAGCTGTGAACATTAGTTAATTGGTTTGCTCATAACACGATCGTAATACCATGAACGCTACTTAGGTGCATCAAACGGATTCATAACTCTTGTCCTAGTATGTAGAAACTATTGTCTTCACATACTGTTTATATCTCCTTATACTTGTAATACAGATTTTTTACGACATAAACTCTTAAACCGAACCTCAACCTCAAACTCAACATGCTTAATCACAGCATGGTCGGTAAATATTAACAGTAACTCTCTGCAAGACCGTCGGTCCGGTCATACCCTTTTGACCCGAGAGACCTTTCGAACGCAATTTTAACGTAGAGCCTCCCACGGAGCATGAAGCTGAAAATAATTCCTAATCACGGCATTTGACGATTAGCAAACGCCACGTAATCAAGAAAACTTTTGGTTTAACGACAGGTATTGGGTAATTGATCAGATCATTTGTCGCCTTAATCTTCGATAAGTGATTGAATAAATCGTTCACTCATTCAGAAGGGATTTGACTCGGCTAGAACGCGAGCGGTGAATGAGATTTATTGGCCGCCGAGTGTCGGACCTAATTGAACTTATCGCTCGTTCGCTTTGCTCGAGCTTATCCCCGGTAGAAGTAAGCGGATCATTGCGCCTCACTGAACACCCGCACATCTGGAGCACATTAGATGACTGATGGCGTCTTGGCTGTCGGAAATAATGGGGAGAACAAGTGCACCGATTGACCGTGGAGATAAAAGCACGGTGGTCGTACCGATTGAATAGGATAAATGATTACTTTGGATGAAATGATGGCATCAAAGCTAGCGTGTAAGCAGAAACAGGGGACATGTATAAATTTTACCGTGATTGACATAAATTAGTATGGGAAAAACATGCAGCAGTGTCGCTCATACCTATAATGGCTTATCGTAAATCTTTAAAAATTAGTAGAAACAACGCTTCCTTCAACAAATCAATAAATCGATCAATGTAGATTTGTGTCATGCGTTTTTAAAGCTTTTATCCCAATCGAAGGCATCCAACCGTTTACTAGAGATGAAGCAGCTTTATGTGAGGGTCACAGCGATTATCTATAATCCATCAACGTGAAATATGTCTGTTCTGAAAAGACATCCGTGTATGTTCATATGAGAATACATTAGGGGAAATGATAAAATATTTTTCAAGATGTAAGCTTTTGAAAACGTAAACTTAACTTTATACACAATCTTCATACCCTATGCAAACCATTACAGTACATGGTGTATATCTTGCATATTATGGTGAACAATTTAGATTTTATGGTTAACTATTTCCATTTACTGAAGTATTATGTAATCCGGCTGACTAAAATGGACGGCAAGACAACCTTGAATCACGCTGCGCTGCGGTACAAGTCGAATTTTCCGCAGAAAAGGGCCACGTAATCAAGAAAACTTTTGGTTTAACGACAGGTATTGGGTAATTGATCAGATCATTTGTCGCCTTAATCTTCGATAAGTGATTGAATAAATCGTTCACTCATTCAGAAGGGATTTGACTCGGCTAGAACGCGAGCGGTGAATGAGATTTATTGGCCGCCGAGTGTCGGACCTAATTGAACTTATCGCTCGTTCGCTTTGCTCGAGCTTATCCCCGGTAGAAGTAAGCGGATCATTGCGCCTCTTGATAAGATTTACAACCGTGGATTGTTTATCATACAGGATTTATTAAATAAATGATTGCTTTTAATTAACATTGAGAAATGGACGAAATAAGAGAATGAATAGACTTAGGACAATGGAAATTTTGTATTACAATGAGTATGTTGAACACATGCTTTGATTGTTCAACTAATATAATAAAACTTATACCGCATGCTGCACAACCCAATGGAATGTAAAATACATCTTCATAACTCATAAGATTCATTCAACAGAAAGCACCATTGCGCGCTGTCCATTCCACGCCAACACATTGCCCTTTTTATGTATAAGCTCACCCTGCCCACCATCTTTTGATCGTACCATCATTGATTCCCAGAAGGATAATTCAAGTGAAATCAGTAGCACGTTTGAATCGCAAATGGTCCTCCATAGATTTGTGTCATGCGTTTTTAAAGCTTTTATCCCAATCGAAGGCATCCAACCGTTTACTAGAGATGAAGCAGCACATACCTATAATGGCTTATCGTAAATCTTTAAAAATTAGTAGAAACAACGCTTCCTTCAACAAATCAATAAATCGATCAATATTAACGTAGAATTTCAACATTTAAAAAAAAACATTTTTTCTACAATATTAACTCAGCTCTCCCTCTTCAAGAACACTGTTGAAAATGTTCACAAAAGTTTTGAAAACAGGAAAACAGCGATAGTCAGTTTCAAATCGTTAGCTGCCATTGATCAATTTCTTCATCGGCATGACAGACGCCTGATTCCGTGAAATGCTAGTGCGTTCGAATTTGTTCCACGTCTTGGTTGAGTAATTGGATTGACGTGGCGTGAGGGAGCTCGTTCGGCAGTGTAAAAACGTAATTTTATGTGCAAATTTTGTTTCGTTTTGGTATAGAAGCGCTGAGCTGTGATTGTATTTGCTGTACAATTTCCCTTCACCGATCTTTTATTCATGTTCGGTACCTCAATTATTATTTGCTCTGCAATTTCAATGACTGTTGCAAATGTTGCGGAAGTATTTATTATGTGTGGTTTTGCATTCTGTTGTGAACATATTCAGGTAGGCAGATGAAAGTTATTTGCATCCAATCTTAATATGCTCAGACACCACAAACAGTTCATTGCGAGCGATTTAACAAATGGTTTGAACAAAATAACAATGAAATTAATATTGAAATCTACATATTTTCGTTAAAAAAAACAGCAAGGCAAGCCTACCATTCGATATTGCTCGTAATTATTCCTCCAGTGATGAAGATATCGTTTTCAATGTGATGTACAAAGGAAATTTTACTTAGCAGAGAACTGATGAGAAACCATCAATCTGAATCGATCGCCTGCTACTAGTAAGCTGTCGCTTCAAATGAACTCCCAGCTCCCGTCTGTATGGAACGAGCGGAACCTAACACTATGCACGGTCCGGAAGATGCGTTCATTACGCGACGGAAATTGCTGCGAGCGTTCTTCAGAACGGGATGCACCGTAACGCTTTGCTGGTCGAGCAGCTACTTGATATCGTTTCTATTCACACAGCACCCTCGGGAGCATCCTGCCACATGTTTTGTCTTGCCGAGCGAAATTGGATGGCAGAAACCCGTACGAGAATCGCCGCAGGCAATACGAAGCAAGTGGTGCAGCCAGTAACACTAATGCATTGTTCCATTTCGAAGCTGGCTTGATTTCCTTCTCTCTCTGCAGGTGACTGTGGGATATGCGTTTTTGCACTTCTAGGTGCTTATAGATTACAAATTCAAAATGGCACTTATACTGCCCCGGCCCACCCCACGGCAATATGCTTCACGTGTAACGCATTCACTTTATTTCCTCCGGTTGCCGAGCGATTGCACAGGCCACTTGTATCTTTTTATTGATCGGTAGTCTACGGCTTCTTTGTTGTGATATATCAGGCATTGCGTTCCGTGATTATAACTTATTTCATAACATTCCACTACACTGCAAAACTTCATAGTTTCTTTAATTCACTTGAAGATATTCAGCAAAAAATTAAGCCCCCAAAGCGGCAGAAGTCTACGAGCAACTCGTGCTCACCGTCGCCTTCCGAGGGATTTGTGATACTTTCGTTTGAATAGGCTGCACCAGAAAAGTTTATTTGATACCTTCCGTGTGGCATTTGTTTCCCACAGGGCGCCGGATTTGAGTATTTACACTCTTGGTTGGTTTTGGGGTGGAAGCTATCTGGAAAAGGTAACGTTTCTCGTTTGTTTTCCCATGGGTACAAAATAAATATTTGTTCGAGAAAACCGTTTCCTGTTGGGGTTGAATTAGTTATACGATGCCCAAATCTACCAACTCGTTTTATGTTTTTCGTGAAAAAAAACTAGGGTTCGACCGAACCAGATACTTGAATAAACGCTCCTGAACTTTGCTGGAAGCCGTAAGGGAGTGGATCAATGATTAAGGAAAATTAAGATAAATTTGTATGAAAAATGTATACAAATTCCAGTCAAGTAAGACTTACAAAGCATGGTTGAATGAAATTAAACATAATTGGTGCATTTTTTTATTATAATCAAAATAACTACCTGGTGCACTAAACAATAACAACATTTCAACAATAACAATTCAACTCGATTGGCTACAAGTACTCGATTTAGACGCATTTAGACGTATAAAGCGGAAACATCCATGCTCATAGATTTATGATAAATCAACAGTGAGAACCGCCCAGATAAAAAAAATACTGTACGATACGGAGAAGCGAACATTATTTGAACAATAAATTACTCACACACCATGCTTTATGAGTTGTCTCGAAAATACCATGAATAACAATAGCGTTTTCTTCCAATCTTTGTATTACACCCTTAGTAACACATAGCCCTTGCTGTATGGATTTCATAATCCACAAAAGATGCTTTGTTTCGCTACCAAAAAAAATGAATCAGCTAGCGTCTAGAGAGCTCACCACCTAGCGTTAAGAGCGAATGACCTCTTACAGGTGAAATTGTTGAAGGTTCGTTCCGTAGGCGTGAACGAGGGCAGGAAGGATTTGAGTTTGTTATTCATGAACTGTGAGGTTGGTGTGGTATGCTAATCGACGAATGGCGTGATTTAGGATTATTTTCAGCTACGCAATCTGAGGGAGGCTTTTCGACAGCATTGTTTGCCAATAGACGGTTAGCTTCAAGAGGGAACCAACCATGTTTCCGCGGAGCAAGCGTGCAAAACCATGTATGCAAGTAATACTACCGTTTAGGTACAAGAAGCTGCTAGGTTTTAAGTAAATCAATACTTACACAGTACCTTTGTACAAGGAAGACGGATATAATGTTCATTCTAAGTTACGACAGTTTACAAGTAACGAGCGCACATTTCTCCCACTTCCGAAGCAATTCTGATGGCGTATTATACCTGATTGTAAATGTATGTGATTGTTCCTCGTTTAGAGGTTCAACCACCTAAACAAACACCGGTTGCCCAATGCAGTCTACAATGGCAAGGATTTTCATTCCGTTCTCCTTTCCCCACTTTTGACACTGATTCGATTGTGCCTTAAGCCGAAAAATAGTCAAGCGATCGACTTTCCACCGAAGCCTTTCGACCAAGCATGTCCGACGCTTGTTCCATGTCATCGATTTTGCTTTGAAAAAGGTTGTTCGCTTCGCTTCAGCGTTAGGTAAAAACTCGCTTCAAGGAAACATGCTGGATCATTTACACCACTTACCGAGATTAATGAATGCTTCGGGGTCAAATGGATCGATTGCGGGTAGCGCCCATATACGTTTCGTCCAATGGCTAACACTGAAGAACAGAAACCCCGAAAAAAGGCCCATGAAACCGTACATTCTTCATACATTCTCGCTGTTCCATTGACAAACGTACGCTGTCGTGATAAGCGGTCTTCAAAACAACCATATCCCCATAAATCGCTGATCTCACGGAAACGCATTTACACGCACTCCTGGAGGCCTTCTATAATTTCTACATAACGCTCACGAAGGCTCGCTATAGCGCACCAATGGCTAACACTGAAGAACAGAAACCCCGAAAAAAGGCCCATGAAACCGTACATTCTTCATACATTCTCGCTGTTCCATTGACAAACGTACGCTGTCGTGATAAGCGGTCTTCAAAACAACCATATCCCCATAAATCGCTGATCTCACGGAAACGCATTTACACGCACTCCTGGAGGCCTTCTATAATTTCTACATAACGCTCACGAAGGCTCGCTATAGCGCAATCGGGATTCGGAAAGGTATTAAAATTCGGGTAATGGTCGAGCCTTTCTGGTTCAGTTACGCACGAGGAGTGGTGACATATTTGTGACCCGAATAATTATTCGTTCGACACGCGGACAAAAGACGGCGCTGGTTTAATTACCCGAATGTTCGTGTCACGAAATCATAAATAATTAAACTAAGATGTTGGACCAATATTTATTCCCTTTACATGCGGCGAGCTGAAGCAGGGTTGAGCAATTGTTTCCAGTTTCTGTAGGATAACACAAATGGAACGAAATTGTTGTACAGCAAGCGTAGCAATAACGAATCGTAGATATGCCTTTGTAGAAGGCATGAAGATGGGACGACCCGCACGAGACAGCAAGGCGAGCGGGATACTGTCGCAATAGTTTCTGTAAATATCGTTACTTTCAGTAGTGTAAATAAAGTTATACAACAAACCAGAGCCTCTTTACCACTGAATTCCCAATAAAGTAACGTTTTCTATTTAAATCGTGTTATAGGTATGAGCGGTAGTAAATTTTAAGAAAATTGAGAAACTCATCGAAACGTATGCGTAAAAATACATTTTTGAACTCTAAGATTACAAAATGTTGCCAGTATGCTCACGCTTTAAGGTCAAAGTTCTAGCTATTTGTTTTGTTACCTAATACAACGACTCCATGCATACCATATTGCTAGAACTTTCTTGTGTGTGTGTGTGTTTTTTTTTGTTCATACCATCGCAAAGAGCCATTTTTTTTTCAACTCCCCCTTGGGCGCTAATAAATCACACCATCGCGTGAGGTTCGGTGCTTCGGCCAGAGGCTTTCCAAAGACCCTCCCCATCGCTTAATCTGCTGCGCAATCTGTACTAAGCCCCCAGCACGTCCTCGCTGCATACAGTTCAATCAACGGGTCTGACAAACTTACCTTGTACAGGTGCCAAACGGACGGATTCTCGTTGATGGTCACGGTAAATTAGCTGCAAATACACGTACACGTACACTGTACGGAGTCGGAGTGTTCGCAACCAGCCGCTCTACTCGTACGGCTCTGTTACCCAACGTTACTGAGAGCTTTCGGGACGCGCCGGGGGTTCGAGACTAATGAACTAATTTATAAAAGTCAGCTACGCCACCCTATCGTTCTTTCTAGCGTTGAAAGTTCAAATCTGCAAAAAGGTCAAATGTATGGAACAACATACCGCCTAACGCCAGTGCGGACAGTAATCGATACGTAGAACGTCATCTGTCAAAGGACGGGTTCATCATCCGGGCGAGAAGTCAAGGATACACCTGGACTAAATGCGTGTCGACACCATGTCGGCTTGTTTAATCGATGGGAAGATTTATGGACATCCGCATCCGAGTAGCCGACGAAGGCATCGATCAAATCGTAAGATTTATTTGCCAGATGACATTTATTGACAAGCGACATTACGTTGCTAAGCTTTCGTTATGCTGATGGATGTTTATCCTAATTCTTTGTTCTGCGTGGATGTGGTAACGCACCAAGACCCAGAGCCAAGCAGATTTTGCCGGACGAGGGTAGCACAATCAGAATAGTAATATTTACATCTATGCATGGTTATTCCCAGCGATCTACAAAATCTACATATTTACACTTTCTACATTTCTATTCTGCACGACTTGGCAGTATTGTTGAAATCTTAAGAGTTCGTATAAAATTTCATACTCAATCATAAAAAATTGTAGTTCTAGAGATAGGTTTTTTTCGTGGTTGTTGTTCCTAGTTAACAGATTATTCTGTATCCGATTATTTGTACATTGCCCAATAGACACTGACAACAAAAGCCGTGTAGAAGTGATATACAAACGTAAAGTTGTCCACATAACGTCTACGAGCTTTCGGAATGAATATAATTCATTTTTACTCAGCTTAAAGCAATAAGTAACCCTTCTTAAAGGGTTACTATTCTTTGATTCTTTCCACTAAATCAAAGATTAAGTGGAAAAGACTGTCAAAAAACCATAGGCTCACGTCATGGCTTACAAATATGGTTTCCTGAGTCTTGAGACTCTTCAATGCAAACAACACGATACAAAAAAGCTCTACCACACTCTATTTGAATTGATCGCCGCTTATCTTTGTTTTATGAAGAACGGCATGATGAACAATACGATGCTAACAGCATCATTGCTGTTCGATCAAACTTCTGCCTATATACCTACCGTTTTCCATTCTGCGACCGGATTTGGTTTGCACCACAATCACGTTCAGGGTGAAACCAATCATACGCTAGATTTCCTATTCAAATATGCACATTCCAGCGTACTTTATCTGCTTCCCTGCCGATACCTACGCAATGTACACCAGCGCCAGTGGTATAGAAACAATAGCGGGCCAGTACACAGCGCACTTGGAAAAAGTAAGCCGCTTGTTTGCCGCTTGTATTTCAAATTATTGCACAGAATCAATTTCCGCATCATCTTCGTGATGCTTTGCTCGCACAGTTTCACGGCTCTGTTTGATGCCTCATTATTTTTAGACTTTTTTTTACTGTCATTTCCATAAAAACCAAATAAAAAACATAATGCTCGAAGCCAGCAATGGAGCCTTTATGATAACTCCCCCGAACGTTTGGAACGATGTTCAGAGTTCTCTTATAGAATGATATAACTCTTACTAGCGTTCAACGATGCACGCACCGCTATGAAAAGTAATAATTTGGAAAAGTTTATTTATTAAAACCCGAAGAATCAATCACCCAACAAAGCTACCAGTGGCAGCGTACCGCACACGCCGCACATTAGGCGGTGTAAATCTGTTTCGAAATATTTCAAGAAAGTTATTTTATCGGCTCCTATCGATACCCTCTGTCATTTCCGATCCTTAATATTCATGAGCGGAGCGAGTTTATGCGGAGGATCCCGAGGAGGTCATACGTATCTGCGATTACTTGCGATAGCTGAGTCGACCTGCGAGAAGCCGACTTCTCTCACAAAAGTTCGACGGATGAGTTTCTCTAAAACGGGAAAGTTTCTACTCCGGGCGATAAGTAGTTAGCACACATCGGACACTTACAATAACGCTATATCTTTATGAAATTTGAATCACAAAGGCATAGGGAGCAGATTCCTAGCCGCTCTGGCACCGCAATGGCGAAGTTTTGGGTTTGCGAACAGTTTCCTAAGACTTTAGGATAAACAGCCCATTCAACTTCCGAACAATATTACCCTCGTAAAGGGAAGGCTGCGCAGGTCTTTCATTGGATTTTCGATGCAAACGATGAAGTTCATCAAAACAGTGCCTTAAGAATAGACCAATCCTGTGTGATAGGTATACTGGTATGTTCGATGTCGGGATTGATTCATCATTTTATTACTGTTGGTGTACTGTATGGAAAAATGTTATTAAAGAATGTTAAGAATGTTATTAAAAGTACGATTAATACGCATTCAAATCTTTAATATCTTTGATCTTTAATCATTTAACAACGAAAACAGTTGCTTGTCAGATAGTACCCTAGCAAATAAATAAATTTTATTTTAAAAATTCATCAAATCCACATAACTCCAAACGCAAACCGTCACCTTCTCCGCAGTATTCACTTTCGGACGTTTCTGCGACAATACTGTTCGCGACGCATTAATTGAAAATTTCACCTCCGATGAAAACCAAAAAGTTCCACTGTGTTATTATTTCCGTGTGGACATTTCGGCTTTGCTCACCTGTGTTTTGCAGCCGCCTTCCACTCAATCCTACCACATTCGCCAAATTCGCGTTGGCGTTTGTTTTGGCGTCCGGGATATTCGGGATGAAACAGTCTAAATTTGCAATGCACAGTATCATCCATACCGCGGGCGGGTTTTCCGAGCTTGAGCTAGATGCGACGAGTTTCCCCAAAACCAATATTGCCATGAAGGATTAATAAAACCGTTGCGTGCCGAGAATGAGTCGCGCTCACCCGTTCGCAACCGAGCCGCCGAGCTACCCCTTTTCGGTTGTGTTGTGTGTTATAAATACGCGTTTGCGTTTTTCGACACACGGCGCTATTAGTTTTTTTTT
>KZ073148.1:28563-60531 GCA_002091845.1 Anopheles cracens
TGGCGCTCCTCTTTTACCCCTCCTTTCGCCCGCCACCGTCATCATTTCGATCCGTCAATTAGCGGAACAGACTAACGAAAGAAACCCAAATCCAGCACCCGCCCCGGTGATCCTTTTAGTGAAAGTTTATCGTTTCTGATTTTCCTCCGGGTGCTATCTCCGCTCACTGGAGGGAAAGTAAGATGTTTGGGATGGAAATCTAATAAAATCTGAAGCCGTTTCCCAGTCACTAGCCCGGTGCGTGGGACAGTTTTTGCAGTTTAGCAAACGACAATACTAAAAGTGGTTTTTATTACGTTGATTTTATTACATTATCGAAGTAAGCTAGTTTGCCTGACAATTAAATTGAGTTTAAATGTCGCACGGCAGTGCAATACAAAGCATAATGTTTAGCTCGGTTCGCAAAAGCGATAACAAACATTTATAGGAAAGCACTATAAACATTCAAGTTAGTGTGCTATTATTAATGACGTGACAAAAACGAACCAATTTTCAAAACAAGTTTATTTGAATCTTAATTTAAAAAAAAAGTAACATATGATAGCAAATCATCGTTACGTACTTTAACGGAATTTTCAACATATTAAACTTCATCGATTCGCATCTATTAATAGAATAAGCCGGTTGGTGGCTTCGGTCAATTGAACAACCGCAAATCCGTATTAACTTTGCGAACCATGCCTATGTGAGTCTGCCACAACCAGATAAAAAGAGCAGAAAACATCACGATAAATATTGCATGTCCAAGCAAAATTTAAGACGATGGCCTTCCCCCAAAAAACGCGCACTATGAAGATCGCAACAAATTTTACGGTCGGTTGATGGGTCAGCTGTTTCAGCACATTTGTTTCGGTGTGTGTCCATACGTGTCTAGGGACGGTTTGCCTTTGAAATCGTTACATCGATTTCACCGACGCACGGTACGTTAAAAGGGTAGGCCGAGAATCAATATTTGCACAGCTTGGGAGAGAAACATTCGGTCCGCACGTGAAGTAACCCACCGTGGGCCATTGTAGACGTTTATCTAGACTCGATGGCGATTTCGTTCATCACCTTAAGCCCACGCAAAAGTCTCATTTTTCCATACTTCATCGGTTTCGGGATTGAATTATACCCGGAAACGGTCGCTCGCCGAAATTAGGTAAATCGTAAAAGAGCCCCCCCGTTCCGAAGTGCGTTAGTGGAGAGAAAATCAATAGTTTTGCGATAAAATTAACGATGGCTTGCCTTTGGGGCTCCGCTTCGAGAAACTCGAACTAGAGCTAGGCTTCTACAGTTTTCATAGTTAAGCCCCGCAGGAGTTTGGATTGTTTGATTGTTGCTACCGATAAGTACCACCGGTCCGGAGTTAATGGTGCAAATAAGCCCCGAACTCCATTGTCTCGTGCGCTGTTCGGCGAGCCTGGCCGGGCCGGCGGTACCGATGGTGATGGTGAGCGAAATAAACCCACTCTGGCTACCGGTGGTGCATCCTTCCATCGGCGGCGGCTGTGGTCAGTCATGAAAAAGTCAATAGTGCACTTTGGTGTATCGTAGCGCTCATCCGGTAGGGCGCAGTTCCGGTGGGAACCGATAACAATAATCTCCCGCACTGTGGTGCCTTCGAGGCATATTCGCTGCGAGTGGATCCGAGCAGTGGATGTGCCGCTTGGCTGATAGGCTTTTTCGCAGAAGCTCATTGAAAAAAGTAACTAATTAGCGTGGCGCTCTTTATTGCACAGCGCGCACAGCAAAAACAATCTACAACTGCGCGATGGAGGTCGCTCAGTTCATTGCAGACGTGTACAAGTTCGTCTTGTATGTATGGGGTGCTGTTTTCGTTATTGAAATTACAAAAATAAAAGTTTTTATCAGCTGCTGTTATCGAAAGCGGTTATCTAATACGTATTGCTAACATATATCTTATGTTTTAAAACAATAACATTTGTTTTTAATGTATTATTGCTTTATAAAGTATTTTAAAAATTGTAGTGATGTGGCATATCAATACAGGAGATTTCAACATATTCCCATTTAAGTTCATTCAGTAGTTTCCCTCAATCTGTATCAATACGCACTACCGAATACAATACTGTTTTCAGGAAGTTTTGCATAGGAATCGTACAAAGCGTTTTTGAATGACGTTTTACACACTAGGAATGATTCATATTCCGAACATACCGTATTGGTCATCTGCATTCAACGAAATCAATGATCTGTAAAAATAAAAGGCTCACCATGGTACTTTCGATCGTGAAAAGGTATTTATAGTCGAATGCCCACCAGCTCATGATTTCATTTCTATGCCTCTTTGTGGAAGCTTTCACCAGTACCATTCACACACTCTCGAAAACCCAGTGATTCTTTAAATGAACCAAATGCTTATTCTTAGTGTGGGATATAAGCCATGTGAAGCCACTTCCAACCGCTTGAAGAGCACAGGCAAAGTTCACGTCGGACGTGAGGACATTCATTCACGACAACATTCACGACAAAAATTAACCCATGAAATATTGCTCCCCTCCATCTTTTTTTGCGGGTGGGGAGCAAAAGGACTCTCGACGCTAGGTTCGCCGATTTGCCCCTTCGTGGGGCACTGCATACGGTCTCAAGTACGTGTAGCCTGGTCTGACCATTCGCGTTCCGTTCCGTGCCGTTTGCACGGCTGTGCCCGGCCAGAGATGCTAGAGCATTTCCTTCCACGCTCCGCGTACGATTTCCGTTCCGTGAAAATTGAAAACTTTTCCACTTCGTTACACTTCCGCCACCTTCCCGGGGTAGCGGGACGGATGAAACACTAGCCGAAAGGGTTCCCAGTTTGATTCACTTTTTGGCGCTCCCGGCCGCCGGTCCCGGGCTGACTTTTTGGCAAACGAGCCGAGGACGAATGCAATCGTTCAAAAAAGGACCCTACCATGTGTGTGTGTGTGTGTGTTCAGTTCATCATACGCTCACCCGTACGCTTCAAGCACCGGTCTCCGGGTCCTTTTCTTTTTAGCTTTTTCGTTACATAATGGTCGAATGTTTGCTTTTCGGGCGTCTGTTAAAGATCACATACGTTCGTTTCGGTTCCATTTTTCGGCACGATTCTTTGTATGGACAAACACGGCTCGGCATGGTTGCTCAGTTTAATTTGCTAATGGAATGACCCGAACATAGGAGCAGGCAGAAAAACATGATCCCTCGCACACCAACCTTGTTTCCGCACCGTGCCTGGGTGCAAATTAAATCTGTTTATTAAGGAACAATATGTTTTAGTGTTTGAAAACTGCCACTGTGTCTAGCCTCTGCACAAAGAGCGCGCATTAACTCAAAACTCGTTGTGCAGTGATTAAACAGGCTAGAAAAAAGGGGTAAAACAATTGCATTTCTGAAGCTGGTTAGCTTTCTTGCCTTTCAGAACCAGCCTGTTTTTAGCTCGCACAAATCTAATACAAACATTCTACAAATCAAATGCTACCTCTATCCGGACCTGATTTACATTCCCAATATACAGTCGCTGTGATTTAGAAAATGGCCCTTGCAATTGCATAGATTGCGTTATCAGTAACCCCCGCACGGTGCCGAATTTCCGAATCCCACCGAGAACGGTCCAAGATAAATTACCCGTTCGCTGCTGCCTGCGCTATCACCGTGGCGCTGTGCGCTGTGCGGCGAAAGCCAATAATACACGCTGTATTTATCCACCATCCGAGCGGGCCACTGCAGCGCGACTGCTTCGCGGTTGGCGGCGTGGCCAAAGAAAAGCCCCAGGACTCACCTTAACCGCAGCGCAACACGCTGCACCGTCTTATCGTCGCCTGGTCGATGCTGCAAATGAGTTTTCCGCGGATTATGGGCAGTAATTTATGTTTCACTGCATTGCTTTCAAACAAATTGGTTGATTTTTTATGCAAAGTGTGGCATCAATTTCTATGCAGAAGTCTTTTTTTTTTGTTTAGTTGAAATCTTCGAGAACAGCACGCTCAGTACACGCTTGGCGTAGAGAAATTGTCGCTAGCGCAGTATATTTCGCTGAAGTAAGACAACCGTCGCTGGTTAATCGAAATAGCGAAGTGGCACACCAATTACTTAACGCAAGTTTGCTAAGGGTTTCATAGCTTTTTTACATTAAATAAATTGGAGCAATAATTTTCTAAACGTTTTTTGATATTTTTATTCTAATAATGAATAATTTGTATCCCTTCCCCAAATAAATGTAATCAAATCACAGTAATATTTACTGCCAAAAATATGCTGAATACCCCTCTTCAACGATATATAAATACCCTACTACTCCACCCTGCAAATGCTACTTTCTTAAATCCTCAAATGTCACTAAACAGACGATATCATCCCACCTCAGGGAAAGATAAGCGTGCAGAACCTGTTCCGTAACATTCACGGATGAAACAAAGCCAGAAAATGACAAGAGATAAGCCACGAATGGAAGCTATCGCTCTCATCCGTAACCTGTAGGATTATCTTTTTGAATTCATAAAAGCGTTTGGCGAAGCGCTTCCGAGTGCATCGTAGCAATCCGAATGTAATCAGCTTGTGGCTGCTTAGCAACAGTTTCGGATGGCAACGGATGATTTGTTGTTTCACTGCAAATGGAAAGCAGCCGCAAGCTTCTCCAGAATCTGTTCCTTTCTCGTGCTAGCGCTCTTGAATGTAATTTCTTTTATCTTTTGTTTTTTTTAGTCTTCAAAACAATGCCTGAGCTGCCATTTGCTTCTTATCAAATGAATCTGTTTAAAGAGAACTCATGAATTGGATGTGAGAAGCTCGCAACAGTTTTTGCATTTAATTTGTTATTCTGAATTTTAACACTAGTTCCATAGGTTCAAAACTGAGATTATCTAATTTAATATGTGTTTTATTCTGAAGCTGTAGTAGTTCGAGAACAGACAATAAGCCCTTGCTTTAGACAAGCAGCTAGCCGAACATGACAGTTAGAAAACGTAATGAAAGTCCATATCAAAATCATTGCGAATACTTGCCAAAAGTGAAATGATAGCTACAACCAACCTACAACCTGTTTTCCGCTTGACAGTTGCTTATAAAAAGCCACACATTTCACCCCATGCGTGTCGTTACAGTACGTCCGACGATGCACACACACAGCATCCCCACATGCACAACCTTCACATTGCCATTAACGTGGACGACGCATCGGATGAATCTTTCACCAAAACAACGTGCGACGTAGAACGGTTTGCACTCCGTTATCCCTGCATGTCAACAAGACTCAGTTTCGCATTGTGATGGTGATAATTCGCACAACTGTCCGACCGGAAATGGAATACGGTGTCTAGTGGGACACAGTCCCCATGCCGTGCTTCGCAATGCATGCAACGACCCCGTAGCCCGCTGCTGGAATCGTTTTTATCATTTCAGATGCCGGTGTCGGCTCTCCGTAAGCGTTGTGGTAGTGGTCAAATTTATGGAATTTGAGATAAATAACTGCCCCTGTTGGTCTGAGCTCCATGTATGTTTGTGGGTGTATGTGTCCTAGCTGCCTACGAACGAAACCTTTTGGAAAATCGTGGTTTTTTCTGCTAAAGCAGCAGCAGCAGCAGCCATCCAATGTCAATGACAGTTTACGCATCGCGTTGCGTCAAACAGAGAAAGAGAGTAATATAGTTGACGCTGCTCTGTGCGGGGACGTGTTTTGGTTCAGGCCCTAAGCTGAGCTGTTTGGAAGACTTTGGCAATTATTCAAATCCTCCCCACCGTCTGGCACTTTCACTCATTTGACGTTTACTTGCTATTGTCATTTACGCAACCCAATAAAAGCGGTTTGGTCAGACATGCGGCTTACATAAGAGCTACCTGATAGCGGGCAACCCTGCGGTCGGGGGTGGATCTGTCGCAACCAGATAACCTGCTGCCGTGTTCTTCGCCGGTAGCAATATTTTGCCTACCTGTCCGGTTTAGTCCTGTTCACGAGTACGATTACAGATGAACCGTTAGAACAACCACAATTTAGATAGACTGAAAAGCCAAAAGTGGCAGCAGAATGTCACGATTTGTATTAATTATAGTGTGACGATGATATAATAGTCTCTTCATGTTAATGATGGGCGCGTGTTTTTGTGTAATCTGGTATACGAAACCATAGCAAAAGTAATTCATGTGAAATAAACAAAAAACTTTATCGCGCTTTTAACTTGAATGCAATAAAAGTAGATATAACATTCTTCTAATTAATTTCTTATTGAATGCAATAATGTTATATTCGAACTCTTCCGTAAAAATAATTTGAACCTATAACCATTGTTAAGCAAGCCTCAAACGCCTGTAACATACGCGCAATCTTTCAGTCAAAGATAATCCGCACTCCTCATGGTCTTATAATTTATAATATCGTCAGAAGGATTGGTCAGAAGGATTCATAATATCGTCTTGGCAAAAGGTATCGGGCCTAGTGGTTGGTCGAGAAATTTTAATATTCATGTTAATCATACCTGCACCGTGCTTGAATAAATGTAAATTTTTGACCATGCAAACGTTCCAGTAATGGTGGATACACTTTGCGGAAAACGATGGGAAAGTGCTTTCCTTCGGGATACTGATGAGTATAATGGAAACAAACCGTTCCATTACTGACTTTGAATAATTTATCCAGGGTAATAGCAGTTTACATCTAAATATGTTGCTATCAAATTGAATATTTCTGTAAACGTGACAGCCTTTGGAGTAGTTTTTGTTTTGCAATGTGCTTAAATATAAAATTTAAAAAATACTACAGTATTCATCATCATTGTTCTAATTGTTTAAATTTCCTCTTCTTTCTCACTATGTTCTGTGAACGTTCCAAGCAAACCATATATGAAAGTATTTATGATTCATCAATCTCAGTTCAAGCATCTTTTGAATTAACGTTCCATAACCGGCATGGCTCGAACATGGACTTACAGACGTTACTAGTGGAGTTACCAGCGGAATTCATGAATTTAATTATGGTTTTGCATCTACTGCATCAGCTCAAATGAATTTCAATACAACATACTGCACATCAAACTTCTCTCAGACCAATCAGCTCCAGCAACGTTCCTGTCCCTGCTCATTAACTCACCGTTCAATATCTCTTTCTTTTCTAATCTGACACAAAATCGAATATTCAAGCGGGCTTTCACTGTGCTCAAATTTCTATTGACCCCACTTTCATAATAATTGATCTGGTTCCGGCCTATGGATTTCCCTCCGGTGCTGACCCCATCGGGTAATAGTCCAAAGTTGACGTTTGATGGAAGTATCCAACGTGATGTCTATCGTCTTTGCTGATGATATCGATATTGAATGGAGGTAGGCACTACCTGTCCGGTTTAGTCCTGTTCACGAGTACGATTACAGATGAACCGTTAGAACAACCACAATTTAGATAGACTGAAAATCCAAAAGTGGCAGCAGAATGTCACGATTTGTATTAATTACAGTGTGACGATGATATAATAGTCTCTTCATGTTAATGATGGGCGCGTGTTTTTGTGTAATCTGGTATACGAAACCATAGCAAAAAACCCCGTAGCGAATGATGGGGATGCCATTTTTATAACTAAATCCAGGAACGCTGTTCAAAATGGTACATGATTGCATGGTACATTAACTTGCCTGTTAATAAAATTCGACCTAAGAGAAAACATGAAATAATAACCAATTACAATTATGAAGAAGAATTCTTCCCAATGCAAGCGTGATTAAGTTGTTATTACAAAAATAGATGCTAGTATAAGCTTCACATACCCGGAAAGATATTTGACATTTGACAAACACGCTCTAAAGGCTTTCTGCTAAATTTGTGGCATATGATGTTTGTGAAATAACTTGAACAGAAGCAAAACCATATTCTGACGCAGAATCAATTACTGTTGAAACTGTCAAGGGATTTGTTAATGCATCTTTTTCACATAACCTCCCGGGAGATTCCGATGTTCTTCTGAATTACCGGTTCCAGCTTACACCGTTCGCCAGCTACTTTCAGTATAAATCCAACAATGAAAACCGCAGCGTACATTTTCATAACAATCTTTCCCACCTTTTCACTCTGTTTTCTAACCTGCCAACTACCCAACGGTACAGAAACTGCTAACGTCGAGTTTGAGATATGGAATCACAATCTAAGCTACGTCCTCGTTCAACCGCTTCAATCGTCCGGAATTCTGACGTTCAATCACAGCTTCGGCCGTTGCATGCAAGCAGATGTATCGTACCGCAGAAAGCTGCTGACAATAAGCATCGCTTGCCTCGCACCTCCATTTACTGCGTACCAAACCAAAAGCACCATCGAACTAAACCCATGGTTTTATAGAATATTTTGCCGATTAATGGTGGGACAGAACAATCAGTTTGACGGAGTCGAACTCTACATTGGTGAAGCAAACTCGAAGAAATTTGGATTCATCTCAACTAATGCCGAGCCTTTCCTAATCTCTGCTGGAGATCTTAAACCATTCAAAGTGCTTTACGAGGACGATTGTTCTTGCCATTATCAAATTTTAATAAATATCGGCAAAATAAAGATGACTTCATTGCCGCAGGATGAACCAAACAACGTAAACGTTGCTCATAGTGCTGGTGTACCGTACGCAATCATAGCTGTGGCTGTTACCGTGCTGTTACTATTACTAGCATGCGCTATTGGTTTCATTTTGCATTGTACATCACAGTGAGCCGGAAAGCCAGCAGACAGACTGTTCAGATGAATACGTAGAGAAATATCCACGTCGAATAAATTCAGCGTGTCATCAAGGTTTTAACCAAGCTTTGTTTGTTCTTGTATTCTAAACCCAATAAGAAATATCCACGTCGAATAAATTCAGCGTGTCATCAAGGTTTTAACCAAGCTTTGTTTGTTCTTGTATTCTAAACCCAATACCAATAATGTCGACAAATATTGAGAACTTTTCGGTTAACAAACAAACAACTAAGAATTAACACGTTAAGAATATGAACATGAGAGAAATCGTGAAGTTACACTTGTTATATTTTATATCTTTAATAAATAAAATACCATAATCTAGCGCACATACCAATACCGCCAACGAACAGCAACGTGTATATTTCAAGGCCAGTAAAATTATGTTGAATGAGTGGAACGGATGGTCTGATTAAATTGTTGATGAAGACACATTCGTATCATCCGAACGTGGCCTGTGACGTGATTGATGAGTTTGACCAACCACATCGTTGACACGCTCATCGGGAGAGAAATGCTCTCGGAATCAAGGGTTTGTTTTCATTATGTATTCTGTGAGATGTAATACTAATTGTCATGGTATACGAGACAGTTTCATTTAAATATGCCAAATAAAAATAAAAAACACACGCTGAATGATCTCAAATAAAATAACAAAAGTTGAGAAAAAGTATTATGTTGGACTTTGGGACATTTTTAATGTAAATGTACAACCGTGAGAAATGTTCTTCTCTTAAGTTTTACATGAGTTTTAAACAGTGCTAAAACAAGCGCTAATGTACCTAGAATATACCAAAAGAAACACATTCTCCAACAATTTCTACTCCACACTGTGCTGAGACATTTGGTTGTGCTTTTTCATCCATGAATAATTTCTTTTGTTCCTTTTTTTCGGTATGGCACAAAAAACTGCGCCCTATCGGTCATGCAGACTTATCCCATCGTTCGGCGCTAAACCCAAACGTTATCTGTCATCCGACGTGAGTCAGGTGTGCTGGAGCTATAGTCCAATGCTGGTACAGTTCGCCTACCGCTTTGTACCGAAGTGGAACAAAGTGAACAAGCGATAAGTTCAATTAGGTTCGACACTCAAACACCTATAAATCTCTTTTGTCCGTTAGCGTCCAAGGCAAACCAAATCTATCCCGAACGACTGATCGATCCATTCAATCACTTATCGAAGATTAAAGCGACAAATGTTCTAACCGGTTGCCCAAGAGCACAGATAAATTTTTGCTCAATTTAGGTCCACCAAAGATGATTCACTTTCGTTTTCAGTTGTAATTCAACTGCGTTAGTGCGAATGCGTTAGTCAACTCGCAATTCATTTGGTTTGCTAAATAAACAACCTTTACACTTTAAAACTAATGCCATTGCATTCCGTTTTCACTTCGTACTACTATAAGATGATCTCTATCGTTGCAAATGTGAACCACAACATGAAAGACGATCCGCAGCAATAGAAAAAGTCTTGCTGAATCAATTTTTCTTTCTTTCTTTCAGGTGCAGCAGCGCAGAGTTCGGATTCGAAAGGACCGGGAAATGTCATCCGTTGACGCTCAAATGAAAAGCGTTCTTTGCCGGTCCTTCTTTGAAACATTTCGTGCTACCGTCCTGATTGCATTCAATGGATGGATTTAGTTGGCATGAAATATCAATTTAGCTCGAATGTTTCATACGAATGTCCTCACTCCCCGAACTAACCGCAGCAACTATTTCCGATGACAACGGGGCGTTTAGTGGAGATTAAACTAGCGGTTGAACACTTTATTCGTGCTACCGTCCTGATTGCATTCAATGGATGGATTTAGTTGGCATGAAATATCAATTTAGCTCGAATGTTTCATACGAATGTGCTCACTCCCCGAACTAACCGCAGCAACTATTTCCGATGACAACGGGGCGTTTAGTGGAGATTAAACTAGCGGTTGAACACTTTACCAATTAGTGTAGTGAAAAGCCATTTGAGCTTATCTTGATGCCACGAAAGCAATTGAATGAACGTTCCATACGACGGATGGTTCACCAAAGAAGTAGTGATTTGCTATTTCTATGTTTTGAATTCGCTGACATCTATGATTTTTGTTGACACATACCAGCCTTATTGTCAATGTTAACTTAAAGAAATCAAAACTATTCCTAAGTTTTTATCACATCTTAAGAATAATAGAATAATAGCTACAACGAAACAGCATCATTGGATCAATGTTAGACCAACAATTTGTTATTCAGACAGCGTGTAAGGAGATTGCCGAATTCTTTGATATATGTATATGCCAAAAGTATATTTTTTAACTGATTCTGGATCACAAACGAACTACTGGTGCTTACATCATTGCTTATCAGCATTTACGCTGCCACGTTTCGTTCATTACAGAGCTGAAAATCGAAATCCGATTTTCCCTAATAAGCAATGCGACAAATCGATGAACCACATTTCTGCATGAAACATGACTAACCATCACAAATATACACATTTTACTATGAAGCAGGAAGTGGCATGTTCCTGAATCCTGCATCCTGTGATGCTCGGCCAAATGTATGTCATGTTGTGCAAGGAAATCAATCCCTGTTCCATTGGTGAAACCAGAAATGAATGGGCACTTGCAGCACAAATCGGCTTTCCTTAATCCGACAGCTTCGAGGCATGTTGCAACTAGGCACCGGGGACGTGAGTCTCGTGGTAAAAACACACCTTCAACGGGAGGAATATACTTATGAAACATTGCAGAGCCCAGTGCCGGTCCCCGTACATTCGTTAGACCATAAATTGCGTGCATCCGTCCAGCGATTGGATCGTGATAAGAGCGTAAGAGCGTACGGCAGGAATTATCGGACCAAGTCACGTTGTTCCAAGTTATGCCAACGATGCCGATGGCTCCGGTAGCTGCCGATGTAGTCAGGTGTGCCAGTTAAACATGCAAATTTTCAAAGTGAGCAAAGTAGGCTGATTCGATGGCACGGATAACGTCATAACATTAAAACTTCACGCAGTCTGACAAGTTAATTACACTCTACTTTGTTCATAAATTTCTTGTCTTGTCGGTCGGTCGACCGGGTAGCACTCACTGGCACAGACGGAAGCGTCCTTAGGAAGCGTATGGACCGGAACCGGAGATTGTTTTTTCATCAATTTCAAAATCCGGAATCGTTTTCAGTGCGGATGTGGCTCACTTCATCCTGCCGGGTTCCGTCATCTATTTGATCTGGATACAAGCTTTCGAAGTAGGCTATAAAATTAGAGCGAGCATCTAAATTCATATCATTCTGCATAAATCGTAGCCAGGATGAATGGGGAGCTTTGCTCTCTCACTTTCTTATGCGTTGGAACTGTTTAGAAGAGCTCCTTCAAAGTTTCCAAAAGGGAAGTGTTGACAAGAGTAATGAAAAATTTCGACAGACTTTCACGGTTTCTAGATCCTTGAAAATCCTATGATTGATGAGCATAATAGTCCAAAGGTCATTTAAATGAACCGATTCCAGAATTCCCATTCTTGATTGTAGCTCCCTACGCTACCAGTCATTGAATCAACCTGCTATTGATGCGTTCTTAGGATAGGATTATACTCTGAAGACATTATGATAGATGATTTCTTTATCAGCATGTTTGACTTCATGTTTGTGGTTGTTCCCATACCAATGGGGAAGGTTCGCATAAACAGCTTATTGCAAGTTTATGCCGGACTCCAAGAATCGTATTTCAATAAATCTATGCGCACAATTTCGGTATAGTAACGAATCTTTTTCCAACACCTTTCACAAAACACCCCTATCATTGATCAATCGCACCTCTAACGCTTAATGAATGAAATTAAATATCTTAGAAGAGTAGTAAATGAAGCGTTGTACACAAAAAATGGTTGCATTTCACTCTCGGATAGATCGAATGCGTGTAGAAGTGAGGATTCTGATTCGCCTGTCTGAAGCTCTACCCGGGAAGGAGGTTTTAATTGAATTATTTCTCGAAATTCCTTTTAGACTGCATAAAGTAATCGATGCTACAAATGAATCCACCCATTTTCCACGTGAACATATGGGAGCTATAATATCATAGAAGTTGTTCATCTGATCATTTGATTTTCCTGAAACTAGCAGGCACACAACTCCCTCCATTGATTAAAATGCCAAATGAATTATGAACGTGCTGGCCAACATAATTGTGGTGTGTTCCGAAAATAGCAAAACTGCTACTGCTCATATGTGCACTTAGTACAAGTTGTACCTGTAACCAACATTAATTGACGCAACATTGTTACGTTGTGATTTCAGCATTGCCGAACTATATTGGAATGCTCAGAGGTACTGTTAAAACTACAACAATCCAAACAAACCCGTAAAACTAGTATTTAGGTCTACATTTTTATGACGGCATGCCATTCAATACAATACGATATCAAAATGGAATGCAAATAAATTATTTAAAAAATCTAATCATGGGAATAATTACCTCAAACCCCTTTCCCTGCCAACAATCCTTGGCACGAACATTTTCGGACATTTTTAAATGAGATAAACGATCATTGTTGAAACGTCAGGTATTTATTTATTTATAAGACATATTTAGTTGTGATAAATCACACAATTCTACAAACAAACATGTCTTCCCAGGTGTATTTGATTCGTAACAAAACCATCACCTTTGCAAAAAATACTTACGTAAAAAGTTTTTTTGTCTAGGCACACATCGCTCTATGACTCATTTTGGTACGCTAGCTCTGGAACTCTTCGGCAACACCAACACAGCCTGCCAGGTGCCAGAGTGAGTCAATCAAAAACACCTTCTGCCCGATTGTGTATCATCATAAATTGTTCTGCGCAGGGAACGTGACAAACAAAGAACGGATCCCTTTGCTTTGAAGTACCTAGATGACAGGGAGGTGCCATATTTCACAGATCTGATAGAGAGAACGTGCCTATCATGAAACTAGGTAGCACGTAAACGATTGCTGCCGAGCTTGTCAATAAAACGCAATCACGTACCAAAACGCTGGTGTCGAGCGACGTCTAGCAGCATCGTGTTTTTTATAGATAAATTATTTCGCCGCACCGATACCTGAATATTGTCACTTACTGCCAGCAGCGCGCTGTTTATATCTCGCAGTCTCGCGTACACAATTTTCGCTACGCAGTCCGCTCCTGTGTGGCGTAACTTCCAATGTCTTATATCAAAATCTGACTGAATCGTGCTTCCATGTATGATGTTATATTTTGTGCAACCAAAACATTGCACCCAATTACCTCGATATGATAAATCTATACCGTAAATAAAAGTATCAGTTTTTCTCTCTCAAAAGCTTAAGTATGTCTTACAATTGCTGTTGTACCCGTTGCTAGATATCTAATGACGATATTGCGTTGAACTTCAAAAAGTTTAACAGGGCAAATTTGCAGAATTGCGTTTCAGATTAATCAATCAACGAAAACTGATGTGCTAATATTTCACCACGTTAAGGTATACTTTTCATCTAAATTTGTTTGACTAACAATATGAATAAACACGAAATAGTAAATAAACGAATCATCCACGGAAGCAATTGAATGAACGTTCCATACGACGGATGGTTCTCCAAAGAAGTAGTGATTTGCTATTTATATGTTTTGAATTCGCTGACATCTATGATTTTTGTTGACACATACCAGCCTTATTGTCAATGTTAACTTAAAGAAATCCAAACTATTCCTAAGTTTTTATCACATCTTAAGAATAATAGAATAATAGCTACAACGAAACAGCATCATTGGATCAATGTTAGACCAGCAATTTGTTATTCAGACAGCGTGTAAGGAGATTGCCGAATTCTTTGATATATGTATATGCCAAAAGTATATTTTTTAACTGATTCTGGATCACAAACGAACTACTGGTGCTTACATCATTGCTTATCAGCATTTACGCTGCCACGTTTCGTTCATTACAGAGCTGAAAATCGAAATCCGATTTTCCCTAATAAGCAATGCGACAAATCGATGAACCACATTTCTGCATGAAACATGACTAACCATCACAAATATACACATTTTACTATGAAGCAGAAAGTGGCATGTTCCTGAATCCTGCATCCTGTGATGCTCGACCAAATGTATGTCATGTTGTGCAAGGAAATCAATCCCTGTTCCATTGGTGAAACCAGAAATGAATGGGCACTTGCAGCACAAATCGGCTTTCCTTAATCCGACAGCTTCGAGGCATGTTGCAACTAGGCACCGGGGACGTGAGTCTCGTGGTAAAAACACACCTTCAACGGGAGGAATATACTTATGAAACATTGCAGAGCCCAGTGCCGGTCCCCGTACATTCGTTAGACCATAAATTGCGTGCATCCGTCCAGCGATTGGATCGTGATAAGAGCGTAAGAGCGTACGGCAGGAATTATCGGACCAAGTCACGTTGTTCCAAGTTATGCCAACGATGCCGATGGCTCCGGTAGCTGCCGATGTAGTCAGGTGTGCCAGTTAAACATGCAAATTTTCAAAGTGAGCAAAGTAGGCTGATTCGATGGCACGGATAACGTCATAACATTAAAACTTCACGCAGTCTGACAAGTTAATTACACTCTACTTTGTTCATAAATTTCTTGTCTTGTCGGTTGGTCGGCCGGGTAGCACTCACTGACACAGACGGAAGCGTCCTTAGGAAGCGTATGGACCGGAACCGGAGATTGTTTTTTCATCAATTTCAAAATCCGGAATCGTTTTCAGTGCGGATGTGGCTCACTTCATCCTGCCGGGTTCCGTCATCTATTTGATCTGGATACACGCTTTCGAAGTAGGCTATAAAATTAGAGCGAGCATCTAAATTCATATCATTCTGCATAAATCGTAGCCAGGATGAATGGGGAGCTTTGCTCTCTCACTTTCTTATGCGTTGGAACTGTTTAGAAGAGCTCCTTCAAAGTTTCCAAAAGGGAAGTGTTGACAAGAGTAATGAAAAATTTCGACAGACTTTCACGGTTTCTAGATCCTTGAAAATCCTATGATTGATGAGCATAATAGTCCAAAGGTCATTTAAATGAACCGATTCCAGAATTCCCATTCTTGATTGTAGCTCCCTACGCTACCAGTCATTGAATCAACCTGCTATTGATGCGTTCTTAGGATAGGATTATACTCTGAAGACATTATGATAGATGATTTCTTTATCAGCATGTTTGACTTCATGTTTGTGGTTGTTCCCATACCAATGGGGAAGGTTCGCATAAACAGCTTATTGCAAGTTTATGCCGGACTCCAAGAATCGTATTTCAATAAATCTATGCGCACAATTTCGGTATAGTAACGAATCTTTTTCCAACACCTTTCACAAAACACCCCTATCATTGATCAATCGCACCTCTAACGCTTAATGAATGAAATTAAATATCTTAGAAGAGTAGTAAATGAAGCGTTGTACACAAAAAATGGTTGAATTTCACTCTCGGATAGATCGAATGCGTGTAGAAGTGAGGATTCTGATTCGCCTGTCTGAAGCTCTACCCGGGAAGGAGGTTTTAATTGAATTATTTCTCGAAATTCCTTTTAGACTACATAAAGTAATCGATGCTACAAATGAATCCACCCATTTTCCACGTGAACATATGGGAGCTATAATATCATAGAAGTTGTTCATCTGATCATTTGATTTTCCTGAAACTAGCAGGCACACAACTCCCTCCATTGATTAAAATGCCAAATGAATTATGAACGTGCTGGCCAACATAATTGTGGTGTGTTCCGAAAATAGCAAAACTGCTACTGCTCATATGTGCACTTAGTACAAGTTGTACCTGTAACCAACATTAATTGACGCAACATTGTTACGTTGTGATTTCAGCATTGCCGAACTATATTGGAATGCTCAGAGGTACTGTTAAAACTACAACAATCCAAACAAACCCGTAAAACTAGTATTTAGGTCTACATTTTTATGACGGCATGCCATTCAATGCAATACGATATCAAAATGGAATGCAAATAAATTATTTAAAAAATCTAATCATGGGAATAATTACTTCAAACCCCTTTCCCTGCCAACAATCCTTGGCACGAACATTTTCGGACATTTTTAAATGAGATAAACGATCATTGTTGAAACGTCAGGTATTTATTTATTTATAAGACATATTTAGTTGTGATAAATCACACAATTCTACAAACAAACATGTCTTCCCAGGTGTATTTGATTCGTAACAAAACCATCACCTTTGCAAAAAATACTTACGTAAAAAGTTTTTTTGTCTAGGCACACATCGCTCCATGACTCATTTTGGTACGCTAGCTCTGGAACTCTTCGGCAACACCAACACAGCCTGCCAGGTGCCAGAGTGAGTCAATCAAAAACACCTTCTGCCCGATTGTGTATCATCATAAATTGTTCTGCGCAGGGAACGTGACAAACAAAGAACGGATCCCTTTGCTTTGAAGTACCTAGATGACAGGGAGGTGCCATATTTCACAGATCTGATAGAGAGAACGTGCCTATCATGAAACTAGGTAGCACGTAAACGATTGCTGCCGAGCATGTCAATAAAACGCAATCACGTACCAAAACGCTGGTGTCGAGAGACGTCTAGCAGCATCGTGTTTTTATAGATAAATTATTTCGCCGCACCGATACCTGAATATTGTCACTTACTGCCAGCAGCGCGCTGTTTATATCTCGCAGTCTCGCGTACACAATTTTCGCTACGCAGTCCGCTCCTGTGTGGCGTAACTTCCAATGTCTTATATCAAAATCTGACTGAATCGTGCTTCCATGTATGATGTTATATTTTGTGCAACCAAAACATTGCACCCAATTACCTCGATATGATAAATCTATACCGTAAATAAAAGTATCAGTTTTTCTCTCTCAAAAGCTTAAGTATGTCTTACAATTGCTGTTGTACCCGTTGCTAGATATCTAATGACGATATTGCGTTGAACTTCAAAAAGTTTAACAGGGCAAATTTGCAGAATTGCGTTTCAGATTAATCAATCAACGAAAACTGATGTGCTAATATTTCACCACGTTAAGGTATACTTTTCATCTAAATTTGTTTGACTAACAATATGAATAAACACGAAATAGTAAATAAACGAATCATCCAAACAAGCTTTATTGAATCCGCAAACAACCCCACGCGCCATCTTTTAAAACACATCATCTATTTGGGTTATCATTTCAATCAAACATTAAGTATCGTCCGTGAATGAACGGAATAGTGAAATGATTCATTAATCTACCCGTAAGAGCAGATGATAAATGGATCCGGAGAGGATAATAAATTTTACGGCCGTATTCCTGCCGCTGTTGAACAAATTCTAGTCAATTAACAAAAGCTGATTAAATATAAGCATCAAAGCACGATAGCTTAAATAAATCGTCCTGACATTCAACTGCCTTTAACTCGCACAAACCGTACGGGGGACTGTATTTTGTCAACCAACCAATCATGGCCGCCATCGCAATGAGCAGAGCACTGGCTCTATTAGCATGGTTTCGGGGCATCCATTAAGCACGAACAGCTTTACGCGGGCATTTGTGGCCACTGGCCGAACCCCCTTTCGGCACGATCCGTGCGCCGGGAGAACGGAAACGGCAATACCATCTGCATTACGTGGCGTATAATGCGCTTTTGCCTGGAAACGTAAACATCATTAGGTGTTTAGCTCGAGTGCCACAAGCCAGATGGCATAATCTGTGGTAAACCACGGGCGCTGACTCGATGTCGCCCGTCCGATTGTGATGTGACCGGAATGCGCCAACCAGTCAATTGCACGCAAAAATAGCGCTACAATTTTGTCGATATTTTGTTGGGCAATCTGTTGGACAGGTGGTACGATGTATTCTCTTCTTTATCACGATCGGAAATAGTTTCATATGGTATGGCGAAACACTTTTTTATGGCGTAAAATGTTGTTGAATTTAGCTCTTTTTTCTAGAATATAACATTTTTTTTCCACAAACTATATACGAAATAAAAAAGGGAACAATCTGACTTATCCTTGCATCAGTTTTCGAGTGCATAGCTCACAATCGTCCCGAGGGTAAGGATCTTTTCCTTGCGCTAACCAAGTGTAACATTGGATTATCCACGATTCCTCGTGATACACTCCAGGAGAAGGGTCCGATTTACTTACTTACCATACCCGTAAATATGCGCTTCGTTTAGCAAAGTGAGGCGAATCGACGTTGAACCGAGAAGAAAAAGAAGAAAATAATAGAAGAAGAAAACCCACACACACACACACTCTTTTAAGGGGCAAACGCTACGCGCTATGAAGCGGAAATTCTTTTATTTGCAGTCCATAAAATAAAGCTCAAAAGGTTGTTGAGGCATTAAGCTTCACTGTTGGGGCAATATTTGATCCCGCGCCCGACTTTTTCTTCTCCCGCGTACTCGGGCGACTGACGGCATTTTCTTGCAGTAACAACAACCAAAAAAACTTCAAAAGATTTTCACTTTACCCGAATGATATCGTTTTTGCGCCCGAAAGAGCAAGTTTTGCTTTAAAAAAAAAGTTTTTCTCTGTATGATTTCGCGGAAACAAAACCCCTTTCTAGGATTTTAACAACACATTTCCATTAAATAAAAGTCATACGGTGTACGGAAATCACTCGAACAAATGTATCTGGCTCCTTCAACCGCTTTTCAAAAGTTAATCTTATTAAATCCCTGTTGTTTGCCTGTGCCAAAACAGTGGACATGTGCTACCCTGCCGACCGTGCTGAAAATATCGCATTATCACGCGAAATTATTTCGACCTCGTCCATGCTGCTGGTCATAGACCGGCTCCGACACAATCCACTAGATTCCCTTTTAATTAGCGCCGTCTGCTGCTGCATTACTGCACCGCGTATGGGACGGCAGCGTTGCAAAAACCTTTGTTGATTTTCTTTGCATTCGCTTCCTATTGCGCTCAGCGCGGTAAAACATGGTGCATACAAATACAAAGCACACGGGCACAGAATACTGTTCGCATTACCGGTTGCCGAGAAACAGCAACAACACGGCGACGTTATGGCAAAACCCTAAGCATTATGCTTTTCGGACATTTTTAAATGAGATAAACGATCATTGTTGAAACGTCAGGTATTTATTTATTTATAAGACATATTTAGTTGTGATAAATCACACAATTCTACAAACAAACATGTCTTCCCAGGTGTATTTGATTCGTAACAAAACCATCACCTTTGCAAAAAATACTTACGTAAAAAGTTTTTTTGTCTAGGCACACATCGCTCTATGACTCATTTTGGTACGCTAGCTCTGGAACTCTTCGGCAACACCAACACAGCCTGCCAGGTGCCAGAGTGAGTCAATCAAAAACACCTTCTGCCCGATTGTGTATCATCATAAATTGTTCTGCGCAGGGAACGTGACAAACAAAGAACGGATCCCTTTGCTTTGAAGTACCTAGATGACAGGGAGGTGCCATATTTCACAGATCTGATAGAGAGAACGTGCCTATCATGAAACTAGGTAGCACGTAAACGATTGCTGCCGAGCATGTCAATAAAACGCAATCACGTACCAAAACGCTGGTGTCGAGAGACGTCTAGCAGCATCGTGTTTTTATAGATAAATTATTTCGCCGCACCGATACCTGAATATTGTCACTTACTGCCAGCAGCGCGCTGTTTATATCTCGCAGTCTCGCGTACACAATTTTCGCTACGCAGTCCGCTCCTGTGTGGCGTAACTTCCAATGTCTTATATCAAAATCTGACTGAATCGTGCTTCCATGTATGATGTTATATTTTGTGCAACCAAAACATTGCACCCAATTACCTCGATATTATAAATCTATACCGTAAATAAAAGTATCAGTTTTTCTCTCTCAAAAGCTTAAGTATGTCTTACAATTGCTGTTGTACCCGTTGCTAGATATCTAATGACGATATTGCGTTGAACTTCAAAAAGTTTAACAGGGCAAATTTGCAGAATTGCGTTTCAGATTAATCAATCAACGAAAACTGATGTGCTAATATTTCACCACGTTAAGGTATACTATTCATCTAAATTTTTTGACTAACAATATGAATAAACTCGAAATAGTAAATAAACGAATCATCAAAACAAGCTTTATTGAATCCGCAAACAACCCCACGCGCCATCTTTTAAAACGCATCATCTATTTGGGTTATCATTTCAATCAAACATTAAGTATCGTCCGTGAATGAACGGAATAGTGAAATGATTCATTAATCCACCAGTAAGAGCAGATGATAAATGTATCCGGAGAGGATAATAAATTTTACGGCCGTATTCCTGCCGCTGTTGAACAAATTCTAGTCAATTAACAAAAGCTGATTAAATATAAGCATCAAAGCACGATAGCTTAAATAAATTGTCCTGACATTCAACTGCCTTTAACTCGCACAAACCGTACGGGGGACTGTATTTTGTCAACCAACCAATCATGGCCGCCATCGCAATGAGCAGAGCACTGGCTCTATTAGCATGGTTTCGGGGCATCCATTAAGCACGAACAGCTTTACGCGGGCATTTGTGGCCACTGGCCGAACCCCCTTTCGGCACGATCCGTGCGCCGGGAGAACGGAAACGGCAATACCATCTGCATTACGTGGCGTATAATGCGCTTTTGCCTGGAAACGTAAACATCATTAGGTGTTTAGCTCGAGTGCCACAAGCCAGATGGCATAATCTGTGGTAAACCACGGGCGCTGACTCGATGTCGCCCGTCCGATTGTGATGTGACCGGAATGCGCCAACCAGTCAATTGCACGCAAAAATAGCGCTACAATTTTGTCGATATTTTGTTGGGCAATCTGTTGGACAGGTGGTACGATGTATTCTCTTCTTTATCACGATCGGAAATAGTTTCATATGGTATGGCGAAACACTTTTTTATGGCGTAAAATGTTGTTGAATTTAGCTCTTTTTTCTAGAATATAACATTTTTTTTCCACAAACTATATACGAAATAAAAAAGGGAACAATCTGACTTATCCTTGCATCAGTTTTCGAGTGCATAGCTCACAATCGTCCCGAGGGTAAGGATCTTTTCCTTGCGCTAACCAAGTGTAACATTGGATTATCCACGATTCCTCGTGATACACTCCAGGAGAAGGGTCCGATTTACTTACTTACCATACCCGTAAATATGCGCTTCGTTTAGCAAAGTGAGGCGAATCGACGTTGAACCGAAAAGAAAAAGAGGAAAATAATAGAAGAAGAAAACCCACACACACACACACTTTTAAGGGGCAAACGCTACGCGCTATGAAGCGGAAATTCTTTTATTTGCAGTCCATAAAATAAAGCTCAAAAGGTTGTTGAGGCATTAAGCTTCACTGTTGGGGCAATATTTGATCCCGCGCCCGACTTTTTCTTCTCCCGCGTACTCGGGCGACTGACGGCATTTTCTTGCAGTAACAACAACCAAAAAAACTTCAAAAGATTTTCACTTTACCCGAATGATATCGTTTTTGCGCCCGAAAGAGCAAGTTTTGCTTTAAAAAAAAAGTTTTTCTCTGTATGATTTCGCGGAAACAAAACCCCTTTCTAGGATTTTAACAACACATTTCCATTAAATAAAAGTCATACGGTGTACGGAAATCACTCGAACAAATGTATCTGGCTCCTTCAACCGCTTTTCAAAAGTTAATCTTATTAAATCCCTGTTGTTTGCCTGTGCCAAAACAGTGGACATGTGCTACCCTGCCGACCGTGCTGAAAATATCGCATTATCACGCGAAATTATTTCGACCTCGTCCATGCTGCTGGTCATAGACCGGCTCCGACACAATCCACTAGATTCCCTTTTAATTAGCGCCGTCTGCTGCTGCATTACTGCACCGCGTATGGGACGGCAGCGTTGCAAAAACCTTTGTTGATTTTCTTTGCATTCGCTTCCTATTGCGCTCAGCGCGGTAAAACATGGTGCATACAAATACAAAGCACACGGGCACAGAATACTGTTCGCATTACCGGTTGCCGAGAAACACAAGTTTTAATTAACTTTCACGATAACATAAAAAAATCTACTGTACTCCGTTTGGAGTTGGTACGGAAGGGAATATCAAAGTACCGATTATCAACAAACAGTAAAGTGTCAATAAACACTGAGTATTCCCGGTGTAAACCCTTTATGAAAATCGTTACGGGGCATGTTTTAAGCCTAAAGCAGATTCAAAAATTTCGAAAACATCATTTTTGTTCACGATTAAAGTTTTGAAAGTTTTGAGTTTTGAAAGTTTTGAAATTACTTCCACTTACTGGTGCGCTTCTATAAGGACTACCAGCTATCTACACATTCCACCTTCTTCGAACCATCACAATATCAGGCTTAAGACTTCAGATCTTTCCAACACTGTAAAAATCTCCCCTACGTTTCTGCGGGGAACAGTGAGAAGCAATATCTAAAGCAAAACATGTCTGCACTTTAATTAGCCGCCAGCCACCAGCATGGTTCAATCGAATATAGGGTCATGAACAGGGTTCACACATTTGTTTTTCAATAATTCAGGATTTACAGAACCAACGAATATCCTCCTGTGTTGAAAAGTAACATTCCAGAAACAGAGTTTAATTGTTTTAAAACTCATGCAATCATATGTGTATCTCTTCAAATAGGTCAATACTTATGTAAAAATGTGTGTAACAGAAAAAAAGAAATGACTTATGGTGGCAATAACTACTCATCTCTTCGTGCTTTTACATACCTTTACATACATAACGCATCTCTTCATAACAAAATGAATCTAAACAGTGCGTTGGATGACGTGGAATCGCTTCAAGGGTAATTTCCCGGGAGTTGATTTTTTTCACCAGCATAAACATGTTTAAAGCGATACGGGGTTCATTTACACTTTTCCGGGCTGTTCCGAACCGAACAATACATGTCCGTGTACCGTGGGAGCAGCATGTATTACCTGGAGGAAACGACGCGAATTTATAACGGCGTGGACAACATGACACGTTTCAATTATCTCTGCTTGTAGGCTATGTTTATTCAAAGCACAAACCGCTCTCGCACCTTTACTTTTACACCGGCAAACCGTTTTTTGCATTGTGTGCAACTATATCCATTTGGATATTTAGAGCTGTACTAGCACAAACCCGCGTGGTTCGATTGAAGTAGTAGAGTAAGTTGAAACAAAACACTGGTTCGTTAATCGTGTCAAACTGAAATGGCACTGCAATCGATTTCATCATTCCAGAGAGAGAAATAGAATGAAGATAAGAGACAAGCCGAAACACAGGATTTTAACCTCAAATTAATGCACCTGAACAAGCTAAAAACAACCATCCCAAAATAGCATTTCCAGGACTACTCAGTAGTGCGTCAGTGAGTTAAATTTTCTTAGTAAGAACAAATACTGCACAATAACTATGAAGCCTCTACTTAAATATCCGTTCCGCTAAGTAATTGTGTACCGCTGAAACCTTCCTTCGAGGAACTTTTCGGAGCGCAAAATAGTGACATTATTTTTCGACGAAAACTTTACCCTCTTTGACTCGACAGTGCCTGAAGGCGTTTTTCTCGAGCCTTTGTGCATCAAATTCAATAGGCACCGCGCATTACTTAATAGAGCGTCAGGCGATCGCACGGAACGGCTCGAAACTCCACCTCAGACTCAGACGACGCACTTCGGAGCATCGCAGCATAACTTTGGCGAAATTTGCCTCTTTCGCACAATCACGGCTGCAATGTGGCTGCAAAAACTTTTGTGCAGTGCAACGCCACCGGAGAGAAAACAGCAGCCCGAAAGGCTGTGTGTGTGTGTGTGGGTGGGTGTGGGTCTGCAAAAGCTGCCGAAGCAGGCATGATGAAATGCTGAAAGGGCTCCTGACCCAACCGGGAGACTGCAACCCATCCAGGGGAGATCCAGAAGAAATTACAGTTTCACATTAACATTTTGTCATTAAAAATTCCGTTTCGTGTAATAACTTTTCCATCAAAACTTTGCAATTTTCCGCCGTTTTGGTTACGCGCCGCAAGTGCCGAGAGAGTGCCGTGGGCGAAAGTGCCCACGGTTCCCCGTGAGCTCGGAGCCCAGTCGACCGTTTCAACCGCAACCGTACCTGGCCGTTTCGCGTGATGATGCAATAACGATCGTCATTTGTCGGATGCCATCAAAACCACAACGGGGTCTTATGACGAAAAAGGAAAACTTTAATCGTCACGTCACGCCCGATCAGACCGCTGCGAGCGGTTGTGAAATGAATCGGTAAAGAATGGCTGGCAATTTGTCAAGGAGCAAGGACGTAAACCACAGCGCGGGAAGGAGCACGCAGCCGTCCGGCAGTTTGAAAACTTTCCACTCCACTCGAACCGACTGATAATTATAATGTCACGTTTCATGCGTTTCAATTCCTAACGGGTAGAGTTTGGCATAAAAAATTTAGCACCATGCTGCAACGCCTAAGATAATTTCCAACGTCATTGCCTACAATGCAATTAATATGTTGCATTATAATATGTATAGTATGTATTAGTATGCGCTTAAGCCAATGTAGATGAACAATGTTGCTCCACCGTGATGATCAATGATTTCGTACTCTCTATTTCTATTAGTAATACATTGATGACATTTTTCAGAAGCGTTTCCAGAGCTCTATTTACTAGTTGCGAAATGCGCCATCATACTTTTTTTAATAAATAAAAAATAAAACAACAATCAAACTATTAGCCTCAATCCGGGATTCAATCAAGATTTGAAGGATAAAAAAACAGTACAAATTGGATTTTTCCACTGAGCTAAAATAGAGTTTTATTTTACATGGACGTGTGCATGGTGCAGTTAGTAGAAACTGAACAGTCAGCTGAGATCTAAGATTGAAAACCGATTTATGATCCAAAATGATGTTTACGAACTTGGGTGATATTTCCTACATTCGTTTTGTAGCACAAATCGAATAAGATTCCTTGGGAGTACATTCAAACATATTCATTGTATATTTCTGAAAATCCTGTTTCAGATAACTCTAAAACAGTTCTGAAAGTTTGTCTTAGAAACTACACAGTGTGTCATAAAAATTACACAAAGTGTCATGTTGAATGTTAATAAATTTGATACATATGCTTACAATAAAAAAAAACTATTGGATCTTTGAAACTTAACTGATCACCTATCGGACGAAACAACTTGACTTAATAAACTAGATGTTTACAATGTAAACTTTACATGAAAAATGCTGTAACCAAACTAAAAACTATTGTGAACTCGCACAAGTTTTCACCGCACTGTGAGCAAGACACCATCGAAAATATGACACCATTACAAAAAACTCACTGTATCTTGGCGTTAATTATGTTTGATTTACCGTTCCTCGCGGATGGCATCCGTTGACCATTCAACCTGCAAGCCGATCCCATTACCTTCCACGCACGAAGACCGGCGTATCCTTCGCCCCGTTTTGTCATGCGGCACCACTCTCGTCAACCCTGCGTTGCGCGCCGTGCTGCTGTGTGCTGCTACTCGGAAAAGATTTATGAAAATTATGATCTATCGTATAATTATCGCTCTCGCTCGGCGTGCACGGCCGATGTTTGCTCGAAGTGCAGCGCGTTTGTTTCTTCGCTGAAACAAATACGACTGTGGTTCGTGGCGTCGCTGTTCGATATGCGACGAGCGTTATTAAGAGCGATTTATTGCAAAATTATCATTTCTTCCCGCCGCGCTGCGGCCGGTCCCATTTATCACACCAACCTTGCCGTAAGGTTGTTTTTTTTTTTTATTACCCAGCAAAATCAATGGTCCATTCTGAATGGTGCTTTTTTCCTCCTCATTTGTCTTCTAGCGACAGTTATGGCATAATTCGCTGCCTGGAAAAATGTAGCTAATGGAATTCGATGCCACGTCACCCTTGTAATAGCCATCGCAAGCAAATAAATTTACTCCACAGGTGAAATACAACTTTTTCTGTTTTTTTTGTGTTTGCTTTCCCTCGCAACACGAGCAAACCATAATAATAAAGAACACACGAGCGCGTGGTGTGAGTTATTGAATCAAACTAATTATAATATATTAATGCCCATGAAGCATAAATCTACCGTGTTGATGGTCGCTACCCAAATTCTGCGAAGATTTTGTGATGACTCCATTTGAGATAAATTCCCACTTTCCCATTCATAGCTGCCACGGAATCGGGTGCAGCATTCGGAGTATTTTATTGCGTACAGAGAAAGCAAGAAAGACATATTAACACGAAACGAGAAAATGATTCTATGGAAGGATTAAAAAACGAAGCACACCATCCAAAATTTTTAGTATAAACCTGTCATTTTGCCTGATGATAAAGGGAATATTTTTCAAACTGTGTCTGTGTGGAATGTTTTTTCAGCTTAACTCTTAGCGCGATCCTCGGTTTGATTGCTTTCTTTAACCTTCAACGCTTGGAATCTTCCGGATTCCGAACAAAAGCGGGGTTTATATATTCCACAGAAAATACCAGATACTACACTTTAATGTCGAATGGCGGTTGTGTGCAGAATGTGACACGAATAAGCCTGACATTGTTTCCGATGTCATGCAAAAATACCGAAGGAAACCAAAAATACGCAGTGCGCAACATGTGCTCCACATATCATGAGTTTTATCGCGTTTTTCCATGACAGTTTTCAGATAAATGTATCGTACAGACATAAGAATCAATATAAAACAATAATGTTAATTGCAAAGAAACGTTTATATTGTTTCGTTAAGTAATCTTTCTTACTTACTTCATCCGAGATTTGTTATCCCAAGCAAAGCTACACTTTTTTCTCTATTTACAGAAAAAACTTACGCTGTCAAATTGAAAACGCACAGGCAGAACCAAAATACAAAGCACGTAATGTAAGTGCCACACCCCGCCAGCACCTAAATCTGTCACTGTCCTAGAGCACTTTGAATACTGTTGCCGAAAGTTTGTCGCTTCTCGCGGCCTAATTCAATAAGACAGCCCAAATCCATTGAAAATGCTGTCACTAAGCCGCAGTTGCAAAAACGAAACAGGTCGAAACATCCGGACAGTACGCAAACTTGCCAAGCGAGCGTAAGCGGGACACAAAAAAACTTCAGATGAACTCAATGTCGTGGATGAGTAGGGCAAAAACGTTGCGTTCTATGGGCGAAAAGTTTTCAAATCAAATTTATCTTAAGGCGATGATTCCTATCGAGTCACTTTTAACTCCGTTTTACACGTCTTTTTGCTCCCCCTCTATTTTGTTTACTTGTCCTACGGCGTGCGTTGAGTAATGAGCTTCCTCTCATTCCCATTCTAGAGATAATATTCATTCGCATTGCTATTTGTCGGAGTAAACGATGCGTTGAGGTGCAAAATGGTCCATAAAGCATTGCGTTAATATAATTTCGCTTTCTTTATGACTTTTTTTTGTGAGTCGATGAGAGTATTCAAAAAAATCTGTTAAGTGTCGTTATTTAAATAAAATTTCGAGATTTTAAGTATTCTATTGCTGCTAATCAGCCTCGGCGCACATAAAGAATCCATTTTGTAAACATATGTCCCTGAATATGCCTGATAAGTAAGTATTTTCTTGAAAACAATCATAGGAAAAGTTCAAACACTCAATTTTAACATCAGTTCAATCGTATCTAAGCACTTTACTCACTATTTGGTGCGCTGTGTTGGAAAATTGTTGAGTGAAAATTCACGAATTCATGCGTAATATATTCTGTGATTTGTGTTGCAAAAAATCACGTCCGCCAGCTAAGATCCACAATCATTCAGCCGCACTTTAATCTGTCACGTAATGGGGATGAAAAATATATCACTTTTATTGCTTCTTGCTTTGAGAGGAAATGTACTTTGAAGCGTGACGATATTATCCATTGTATAGAAAGGATATTATCCTATGCATGATGCACATTTAATCGTTCATTTCTGTTCAGTTCTGTCCAGCAACTCTACACTCAGATGTCCGCGTTGGCTTTATTCATATTAAATCTTCCAAAGTCTAGCTTTTACAAAGCTTAGTTTTATGCTTTGTAGCTGACAGTATACAGACAAGTTTGTATGTACAGAGGATTTAAGTACCAAATTCTCTAAAGAGTTTCGTTTCGCAGCTGATAATGGTTCATAAATCTAGTCAATCTCGATAGCGACATAGCGAATCCATGCGAAACCTGTCCACTATCAGCAAAACGATTGATATTAGTATACCAAAGGGCACGTTATACCGTACCTCGATTTCCAATCGCCCTCATCAAGGCTCTTTACTGTGAATTATTATTATGCTGAAGAGATCGCTGATCCACGTGTGCGTGGTACGTTAAAACATCTCAAGAATGCTTCGCAGTCAGGTACAGTCAAGTGAACCCTTGTTTTGATCAAAACACAAAGGCACACTCTCCGGTTACAAATCAATACAGACACCTAAATGTAATGCCAACAGTGCTCGGACAGAGCGCACAGCTACTTGTAATGCACAGTGCCATGTGGTGAGCCGGGGCAATATAAGTGCCATTTTGAATTTGTAATCCACAAGCAGCCGGCAGCGGAAGAGACGCATCTCTCACGGCCACCTGCAGCGCGAAGGAAGCCCAGTGTGGCAACGGAGCCGTGCATTAGTGTTGCCCCGGCCTGTGCCACTTGCTTAGCATTGCCGGCGGGCGTCTCCCGTACTCGGTTCTCCGGCCATTTCCAATTTCGCAACGGCCGGCGGTCCCGGCCCGGGCAAGACAAAACATGTGCCAGGATGTTCCCGAGGGAGCCGTGCGAGCAGGCAAACGATAATATGAAAATGTGTAAACGGTGTGTCTCTTGAGTTTTTGTTGGAAAATAGCACTCCAGAGGCATACGCTCGAAAACAGCGATTTTATGAACAAAAAAGAGGTCAATGCTTAATATTCTCCTAATTTATTCACATAGGGATTACAAAACAACCAACAAGAAAAAGCAGGACCCATTTTATCCAAAAGCTAGAACTCCTTGTGTTAAACCGTACAGTTTCTTCAGATGAAAAAAGTGAAGCACAAGGGTTATGGAGACGCCTGGTCATTATTACTCATGCGAACAAAAAATACATTTGTTCAAAAATACAACAGAATTCCATCTTAGAGATTTGAATAGTGATTTCCATTTGCAGAACAATAAAACTTTTAGTAATATATGTAGCGAATAGATCACTGAATATGTTATAAAAACTGAGTATTCCTAGAATTACGAATCCAACTCTAGAAAGGACTTTTCTCGGACTAGGAAAAAATGACTAGGAGAATAAAACCGCTCCGATATCGAACCTTCCGACTGCCGGCTGATTGTTACCCACTCTCCAGAAATCGGTCGAATATCGAGTAACTTGTAATTTCCTTTAATCATGACATCGAACTTACAACGTCACATCTTCCATCCAACCAGCACACCCGAGTGGCATAATAACGAACAAGTCATTCGTTATTTCCAGCCGTTTTTTCCTCGATGTTTGCAGTCCGCTCATGCCCGCTTCCAGCGCAGCGGGAACGCAAGGGAACGGTACAAAAAGAATATAAATTGGCTCGAATTATCTACAAAGCCAACATCGAATTGCATTTTGAACTCATCAATCTTCATTTTCGTCATTGGTAAAATAGAAACAAAAGGGTTTTATCACTAAAGTCGATGAGAAAAATATGTTGCTGGTAACGTATAAATATTTTCCTTCGATAAATTGGTTCCTCTGAAACACAGACATGTCCCAAATGTGCGTGTAACAAGCTGCGAAAGCAGAAATCACGTCCCAGATTGTCTCCCACCACCTCACGGGTGCGAAATGAAATTAGCAACAGTCACGATTGCACGACGAGCAAAAACTTGCGCCTATGATTGTCATTTCGCTCAATTCCACTTCTACATACAGAAAGCAGCGGTGGTAAGCAGAACCCACAGCAGAAACCAACCGGAACGCAAAAGCAAAAGAAGAAAACCAGAGACATGCCCAAACGGAGCACGTGCATGGGGTACAGGAAGTGTGTCTTTCGATCGCAAAGAACACCACCAACCGGAAATAGCCTAGCGACCGAGGGTCTCCATTTATCTGATCTGCTCAATACTCCACTGCTCCGTTGCTTTTCGCCTGTTTCTACTATCCGAAGAACTAAACACAACGCAAGTTGGAAAGAAACGATGAACGGTGATTTGTTTAGCATTAATTAACACCGATCAGTCTAATTAAGTGTAACAAGTTGGGATTATCGGATGAAAAGACGAAAAAACTCTTGACTCGTTGAGCATTGGTGCCGCTTTTGTGCGTGATTTTATCGTAAGAATTCTTCACGCTAAGAGTTAGTTTGTTAGAAAATAATGTTTATGCTTAGAAGTAGAATCATGAACACTCCGTTCAACATCTGGTGTAAGAGTTTATGTGCGAGATAAGACCCTTATTGTCACCGAACGCGTTCCTTATCCCGGACACACCGAAAACGCGACAGCAGAAAATAACATGCTCCAGGTGCAGGGACAAAAACTCCATAATTCTTCGTATCTACCGTATCTGAGAAAATCATGAATTAGAAACCAGCGGTAATGAAACGTTTCATTATTCAAATTACCTGGAACCTTTTTCTCTTGAACTGTGCACAGCACCGAACACATCCGAACGATCCATTCGGTAGAGGTGGTGCTTGCTTCGTTTAATATTCGCTTTTATTCACGGCTCTTTGATTTGTATCTTTAAAAACCTGGCCTTTTGTGATCATTTTACTTCCAACTCACACACACACACACACCAGTCGCCTTTAAAGAGCGAACCTTAACGAAACTCCGGACCCAAGTGCAAAATGAAGGTGTCTTGAAGGACTCTACCATGGTCCACACGTGTAGCCCAATCGACACCGAGTATCGCGTGGTACCAATTTGTCGTAACCACATCCGCGAAGCTTAAACTTCATGTTGTCGTTGGCAGAAGGTGTTATTTGAAGCCCAAGAGGTGTAAACTTCGCGCCACTAGCAGGTTGGAATAAAAGTTCGCGAGATAGGAACAGTGAAAAGGAACTAGTCCAAAAGAGACAGTCTCATAAAGCAAAATAACTCCCCTGGCTTTTGCGAGGAAGCACAATAATAGCGAGCATGAGGTGAGCCTTGAGGCTTTATGATTTCGTATTTCTCTTATACGGGGGATTATCTTGTATGCAGTATCATTTCATTAGCAATGACATTATTGACATTTTGTGAACATTTCTTAAAAATTGCATGCAGCAAACCATTATCGATTTTCTAACCTGTTATTCATTTAGAGTAGAAATACCGAGAAAAGAGTTTGATAAAGAATAATAATTCCCCAGAACAAACAGCTATTTGTTATGCCTTTGTTCCATATACTCACTAATGCTCAGATTTTGCAAGCATTCTCATTACTCTCACAGAATATTGCTCCTAATACCCTCATTACTTCCCAAC